>SJYO01006231.1:30471226-30772594 GCA_006410555.1 Capra ibex
TCTGTTATTCTTGTACTTTCCCTCGAGTTGTAATAATCAATAGTTCCTTTATGTTTAATTTTGTAAGTATAAACTTGTCGATTTTAATCTTTCTGACTGGTGGTTTAGAACGATTCTAATACCTTGTTAAAAAGTGAGAGTATGTAACGACCACACTTACATTTTACCGTCTTAGTGAAGACTTTTGACCGTCAAAGAAGAATTTTTTTACATAAATGAGATACTAATGAATAATAAAATGAGAATTCAAAAATGGATGTATTTTCTTTACCTGTTTATACGAGTACTTCTCATAAACTATTCTTAAAGTATTGGATCAGATATTCTCCGTTTTGGATTTTTATCGTTATGTTTACGGTAGTAGTCTTCTTACCTATTTAATTTACCACCTAAGGGACCTCCTCCCGTACCGTTGGGTGAGGTCACAAGAACGGTTCTCTTAGGGTATCTGTCTCCTCGGACCACCCGATGTCAGGTACCCCAGTGTTTCTTAACCTGTGTTGAATTCGTTGAAGCACGTGTGTATTTCATGTGACGACGTCGACGACGACGATTCAGCGAAGTCAGCGCAGGCTGAGACACACTGGGCCATCTGCCTTCGGGTGGTCCGAGGGGACAGGGGCCCTAAGAGGCCCGTTCTTGTGACCTCACCCAACGGTAAAGGAAGAGGTCACGTACTTTCACCTTTCACTTTCCCTTCAGCGAGTCATCACAGGCTAAGAGTCGCTGGGGTACCTGACGTCGGATGGTCCGAGGAGGTACGTACCCTAAAAGGTCCGTTCTCATGACCTCACCCCGCGGTGACGGAAGAGGCGTATTTCGTGTGTATAGTGTGTATAGTGTACATAGTGTCATGGGTCTCTTTATAGAAAGACTCAACGTGTAATTGATGTACGTACTTATAGGTTTCGTAATTTAGTTCGCTGTCTTGGTCTATGTTTATGATATATGGTATAATAAATTAATGTACTTAAAGTTCTTTTCTAAACTATCTTACTATATTTAGTTTAGTCATCAACAGATGTCTCTGTTTCTCACTGAATTTCCTTCGTGACCCCTTGTGCGACCACAACACCTTTATAAAATACAGAAATAGTCCTACCGATAATGTGTCTTATACTTAAATATATTTACATAGATTAGTGTATGACTGAAGGGACATCGAGTTTACCATTTCTTAGACACACGTTACGTCCTCTGGTCCCAAACTAGGGACCCCACCGTTCTAGGAGACCTCTTCTCTTACCGATGGGTGAAGTGATAAGAACGGACCTTTTGGGGTACCTGTCTCCTCGGACCTCCCGAGGTACCCCAGCGCTTCCCGGCCTGTGTTAACTCGTTGATTGTGATGATGATGGTATCATTAATGTATGAAGTCTAGAGAATTCAACACGTACATTCAAAATAGAGTCAATTTTTTATAAGGCGATACTTACTTTACTCGAAACTCTCTTTAAATTCAAGTCGACGTCTTTTTATTTTAATGTTAAAAAACGTGTGGAAACACGAGTTAAACATGTTGATGTCTTTGTGTAGTTTGTTTAAGAACATTAATGATGTAATAGGATTCTTTCATTAATAAAAATTCATGTTCTCTCCTTTTGTACCATTACTATTAAAGACTCTACACACTTTCAATCGTAAAAGTTATAAAACTAAAAGGGACAGTCAATTATGTTTAAAACGTAAACTTTAAAAAAGACATTAGACAATTTAAGACAAATACAGTATTTGTTACAAAAATTCATCTCTCGACATTTCCCTGTCTCGAGTAAGAATAAGTAAAAATGTACAAAAACGGTTGGTCATATGGTCAATAAATTGTAAATTTTTCGTGTCTTTAGAGGAGATAGAGTTTTTACTCTATTCTAAATCGAAGTGAAATTTTTTATACTTTTTACAGTCTCTTTATAATAAACAAATGTTTAGTTTCTATAGTATAGTGTAAACAAGAAAATCATTTTATTTTAAAAACAAAAACGAGTTTTTTACAATTACTTCATACTTATCCTGAGTACGGATAAAAGAGAGTCTTCACAACCGAAAGTGTGATCACAGTTTATAAATTAACAGGTTTCCGTAATATGGTATTTTTGTTTAGATTATTATTATTATTACATCGTGTAAAATCAAAGATCAAATTTTCTTTTGATAAGTTTAAACCGTTACACTTGTGAAAAGAGGAAACTTTTTACCCTTATGTCACAATACATAAAAAGACGGACCACCCGTAGAAGGAACCAGAATGTTGGGAATTGGACTGGTCTTTATAATGTGTGAAGAAACTATGAATGTCTCTACAAAGTCAGTCCCCTTTTACGTTTCTTGTTTACGACTCTAATAATTTTTAAGACAAAGGGTTAAAACTCAAGTTCTTTTATGATCAGTTATTCTTTCCCTTTGCTTTATGAGGGGTACTGGAATAAAATATAAAGAAACGTACTGATGCGGGAAGTGTGAGATGAAATAGTATAAAATATAATTATAGGACTATTCAATATTCTCAACGCCATCCAGAATGTTTGAGTTTTTAGATATCCTAGCACCTCCATTGTATGTATTCGTCTCCTCGGACCTTCGTGTATCGTGTCTCACCTCTCCTACAGTGGACCCCTCGTAGGAGAGAGATGGACCCGTCTTCGGTGGGTCGCGACGGACCGAACCACGGAGGTCTTGAACACGTAAAAGTATTCTCCGTTTTATAGGTGTAAAAATGCATTTGAGAAACCATAACTTTTATTTGTAATTTTTTAAAAAAAACAATACGTTCGATCTCTTAGGTGGAAGACTGGGTCTCAATAGATACTTTATAGTCACTCTGGATGAAAAATTTTAGATAGGGTAGACAGTGTGTAATTCACTTACTAAGAATAGTGAAGGAAAAAAATTACTGAATTCTTTTTTTTCTGTGTCTCTATGAGTTCCCTAATTATTTTCAACTAGTTATTTTGGCACTAATACAGGACATAAGTTTAGAAGACGAAGGGTCATGTCACGGAACACTAGCTTTGGTAACTTGACCCGTCAGCTAGAAGGTTTGTAACACTGGTTATTTTTTCTAGTCCACTCTCTCACGTCCATCAATATCCATTTGAAACGAGGGAAAAGGATGAAAAAACAAACCTAAGGTAACCGGAGATCAGTAAGTCACAGCGATAAAGAAATTGAATAAGTAGGACGGGGTCTGAGGTACTAAACCTTTATTTTTTCCACTTGTTTTAAAAGTGATTCTTTATTCTACAAATACTAATAACACTTATTTAAAGTGAAATTTCACTTTACGGTTCCTTACCGTTGAAGAACTGATTTTGTTCAATATATTATAAATTTAAACCCCGTAGATACTGTCCGGTACACCCCTCGGTCTCAACTGTCCCTCCAAGTCTCTTGGTGTGTCCTAATACCTACGACAAGAACAAACCACTACCACTGACTAACGTAAGATGCAATCCTGACTCACTATGAATTCATTAAACTCTATTTTTCTAAAATTCTTAAGAAGATTTCGGTGAAACAAAAAAGGAAGGAATATTGGAGATTTTGATTTTTTTTTTTTTTATATCTCTACTTTCATCTATTAAAATGTGTTACTGAGTAAACACATAGTCAAGGTTTTGAAGATTGAAAGGTATCGAGATTGTTGTCGTTGTTCTATAATCATTGAGTGAATAAGCTTCAAGGAGATTAAATCCTCTAAGAGTCTTTTAATACTCTATACGTAGACGGTTCTTTTCCACCACGAATCGTATTAAGTGTCTATTATAAACGATGACGTTTCTATGTATAAAGATATAAATGATGAATCGATCCTTAAAATCAAATGTTAAAGTTCCCTACTCTAAGTTAGGTTCACACTCCTTCATTCGAATAAAGTGAGGGAGAAGAGGAAACATTGACAGATACCCAGTGATCTAACATCCCCAGGAAGAATGTTAGGTGAATGACTACTTTGATTGGTATGTCTCAGAATGTCGACAGGTGACCTCGTGTAGATCGAAAGAGCTTATCTCCTGTACGACGACGACGACGACGACGACGACGATTCAGCGAAGTCAGCACAGGCTGAGACACACTGGGGTATCTGCCGTCGGGTGGTCCGAGGGGACAGGGACCCTAAGAGGTCCGTTCTTTTGACCTCACCCAACGGTAAGGGAAGAGGTCTCCTGTACGATTTGTCTGAATTTAGGTAGTTTATTGTAGAGAAAATTTTAGGAAATTGTTTTCTATAGTTTCCGAACTTTACAGAAAACTCTACTGACCATTTTAGAGTCTAATGGTGGAGGTCCATATAAGAGTGATCCAAAATAGGTAAATATACCTACGTCAGGTTTTACTTATACTAATCTGAAAGGTCCATAAGGAATCTCTACTTTTACCTCTCCGTAGTTGTGACACAGACTGTGTGTGTGTGTCTGTGTGTGTATGTGTACGTGCGTGAATGGATGACAGATATATATAATACACACGTATAGGTATATATGTATCATATATACACATGCCCGAAGAGATTACCGAGTCACCATTTCTTAAGTGGACGTTACGTCCTGTGTATCCTCTCCTCTCGAACTAAAGGCCCACCCTTCTAGGGGATCTCCTCCTATCGTTGGGTGAGGTCATAAGAACGGATTTTTTACGGTACCTGTCTACTCGGAGCACCCGATGGTAGGGTTTCCAACGTTTCTCAACGTTTCCTGACTCGTTGACTAGTGTATATACATATATGATACACATATTATATATGAAAAGGATAAAAACGAATTCATTTCTTTTATTTACAGTGGTGCATCTCCTTTGCTACACCCCTTACTGTCGTAAAATGGAGACTCGATACTTTTCTGCCTACACTGTACAGTTATATACTCAAAAGTCGCTAAATAAGTAGATGTCTTCGGTATTAACGACGTTATTAATAAAAGATTTCGACTACAAGAACCGAACTATTTTTATATGTCTGTAGTTCCTTTTTGTAAGAAAAACAGAAGATTCCTCTGACTTTCATTTGTTCGGAAACATTGGTTCCTCTTTACAAATAAGAGAGATGAAAAGGTTTCTATGTTGGTGTTGTATAGAGTATATCATCCTTGTTTACCCAGTACAAAGAAGAAAAACGGAACAGTATAAAATTAAGTTTACAATTTTTCAAGTAAGAAAGTTCTCAAAAAGAGTTTCAAATTACCTTGAGTCACCATTGGGTTTAGTAATATTCAGTTAATACTCTTTTGTTAATAACCAATGGATGTGCGACGGACTGTGAAACGACCCACAATTCTTTACATCCGTATTTTATACAGAGAGGGGAATTCATCAAAAGTTAAATCAACCTTTCTGTTTCCGTTGTCTCTCGTGTCCTCTTTTTCATCGTATTCTTATTATCGACTTAAAAACACCATTGTCGTAAGTCAAGTCAAGTCAATGAGTCAACACAGACTGAGACACTGAGGTAGTTGACGTCGTGCGGTCCAGAGGGACAGGTAGTGGTTGAGGGTCTCAGGTGGGTTTGAGTACAGGTAACAAAGTCACTACGGTAGGTTGGTAGAGTAGGAGACAACAGGGAACGAGGAGGACGGGAGTTAGAAAGGATCGTACTCTCAGAAAAGTTTACTCAGTCGAGAAACGGTAGTCCACCGGTTTCATAACCTCGAAGTCGAAGTTGTAGTCAGGAAGGTTACTTGTGGGTCCTGACTAGAGGAAATCCTACCTGACCAACCTAGAGGAACATCAGGTTCCCTGAGAGTTCTCAGAAGAGGTTGTGGTATCAAGTTTTCGTAGTTAAGAAACCACGAGTCGAAAGAAATATCAGGTTGAAAGTGTAGGTATTTGGTATCGAAACTGATCTACCTGGAAACAACCGTTTCATTACAGACGAAAAATTATACGACAGATCCAACCAGTATTGAAAGGAAGGTTCCTCGTTCACAGAAAATTAAAGTACCGACGTCAGTGGTAGACGTCACTAAAACCTCGGGTCTTTTTATTTCAGTCCGTGAAAAGGGTGACAAAGAGGTAGATAAAGGGTACTTCACTACCCTGGTCTACGGTACTAGAAACAAAAGACTTACAACTCGAAATTCGGTTGAAAAAGTGAGAGAAAATGAAAGTAGTTCTCCGAGAAATCAAGGAGAAGTGAAAGACGGTATTCCCACTACAGTAGACGTATAGACTCCAATAACTATAAAGAGGGTCGTTAGAACTAAGGTCGAACACGAAGAAGGTCGGGTCACAAAGAGTACTACATGAGACGTATATTCAATTTATTCGTCCCACTGTTATATGTCGGAACTGTATGAGGAAGAGGATAAACCTTGATCAGACAACAAGATACAGGTCAAGATTGACAACGAATTGACACCTTTTAAGACTTTCTCTACCCTTATGGTCTGGTGGACTGGACGGAGAACTCTTTGGACATAATATCGTGACCTATACAGTTAATGGTTTTATTTAACTATCCGATGTAATGATAAGTTATAAGATTGTAAACAAACCAAAACATGAGAGAAGAAACCGTAACCAATATCAGAATGACCAACTCTTTTCCCCTGTAAACACAGGACATACTTATCATCTAACTTGACAGAACCCTTACTTCCTTTTATATGAAAAATTTAAAAAAGTATCGAAGAGTCCACCAAGATCATCATTTCTTAGACGGGTGGTTACGTTCTCTACTTTCTCTACACCAAGTCAGAGACCCAATCCTTTTAGGTGACCTCATCCTTCTCCGTTGGGTGAGGTTATAAGACTGGACTTTTTAAGGTACTTGTCTCCTCTGACCACCCGGTGTCAAGTACCCCAGAGTTTTCTCAGTCTGTACTGACTCACTGACTCGTATACGATCCCCTTTATTCGGTAAAAAATTTATACTATGATATTATAAAGTATTTACTCAATCGACTGAAAGGAAGGATTTTTATCAATTGGGGTTTTAATTTTCATACCCTTAAATCCTTTTTAGAAAAATAGAATTTTCAGTATGTAATTTTAATATTTCGTATAATCGTTTTACTTCAACTAGTCTTGAAAGTTTTGTATTGGTCTCATAATTTTTATTATTCTGTATAAATTTTATAACGTGAAAGTTTACTTTTACAACTTGACGATTTTACATTTCTTTATGGAAACATTTATTTCCTTTACTAATTTTTTTTTGTTTCTGCATCCCACTAAACTATTTTCCCCCTGTATTGTTTACCAACTTCGACCTTTGTCACTTCTAATCCATGTTTACATGTACCTCTCCTTTTTTGTGTCGTTGTGAAGACTTTTTTGTCGGATACTTGTTTTATTTGGTTTTTCTCTACTCGTACACAAGTTAAGGAGACGAGGAACAAAGTAAGTCGAAACAATCAGATAAAAAGTTAGTCGACGACATTATACCACCAATTTCGTTATTAAATCGGGGGTTTAACAAATACCTGGTGACATTGTAGGTGTATTTCTTTACCGTAAGGAATTTACTTTATTCTGTCTCTTTCTTTATGACACAACATAGTGAATATACACATTATTTTTTTTTTTTTAAGTGTGAGTGTCTACTTTCACATCTTACCGTCAACGGTCCTCCACCTCCTTTGTTCCCCTACCCACAAACCATTTTCCCATGTTTGAAAGTTGAGATTTATTCAAAACTTTTAACTTACATATTTTACTACTGGTATCAACTATTATAACATAGTATATTAACTTTAAATTCATAAGAGAGAGAAAGTGTTTTTCAATACGTTTCACTACCTACCGTAATATAACTACCACCCTTAGGAAAGTATCACATAAGTATATAGTGGTACAACAGGTGGAATTTATATAATTGTCAAAATAAACAATTATTATCTAATTGTTTCGACTTTTCTTTTTTTTTCTTAAACAGATAAATGGTCACTAAAACTCGATCAAATATAATGTCTTCGTACAACACCGTCTTGTGAAGTCAACAAAATTTTTTGTTAATGTAGTAGATGGTTAAAACCTAAAAGTTTCTCTATACAGACGGAAAAATTTACTTTTGAACCTATAATTATAAGTGTTTTAATAAAATTATCAGATATTAGATGACTTACTTTTTATTTGATTTATGAATAATATGTTGTATCATTTACAATTATAACTCTATGTGTTTTTTACCTTGAAGATCTTAAGACTTGTATTATAAAGGTCGAAATCACGAAATCGAAATTTGTGGGGGAGGAGGAAACGGTCCTACTGTTAAAGAATGAGTAGAACATTCTTAGAGGGAGAATACTTCTTAGAGAAAGAGTTAGTTAGAATGGAACTGATAGGTATCCTTCTAATGAGTCTAAAAACTTGTTAGACACATGGAACATGTCTAGTGAAAATTATATTCGTATCTGTTCTTACCTGAAGAGACCACCGAGTCTACCATTTCACAGACGGACGTTACACCCTCTGGGCCCAAGCTAGGGACCCAGCCCTTCTAGGGGACCTCTTCCTCTACCGTTGGGTGAGGTCATGAAAACGGACCTTTTAGGGTACCTACCTCCTCGAACCATCCGATGTCAGGTACCCCAGCGTTTCTCAACCTGTACTGACTCGTTCAAGTGAAGTGAAGTGAAGTGAAATCTATTCTTGTTCATATCATTTGTTTCACGTATATAACCAGTGTTTTTAATTGTGACTGTACCACTATCATTCACAAATTACTCGTGTATAACTTACTTGTTCCTTCACCAATAGAGACGGAACCTCTTCAACTTTTCCTTATTTAATTTTTCATTCGGTAATGAGACCAGAGACGTCTTATTTAAGTCTCTAACTCCTTGTACATCCACTAATAATGTCCCTCGTCACTATTATTAGTTTTCGGAGTTACTATAATTAAGACCATTATACTCAATATCATTTCGATTTAAAGTACTTGGTTTTACCGTTGTCAAGTTTAATATTATCTTGAGATACAGTTGTCGTTTCTAAAAAAAGAGTAGACTTGTTAAGATTCCACCCTAAACACCGTAATGAAGATTTTCTAGTCAGCTTGTACGAAGTTACGATGTAAAAAAAGGGGGATCTTTAGGAAACTCTATCTATAAAATTATTGTGTTTATTAATCTCATGTGAAGACAACAATTCTCTAAATTTACTCCATATGATCATCTCTGAACATAAACATCATATCGACACATTTCACCTTTCAATAAAATATCTGTAACTAAGTGTCGTGAATATATTGGTTGTATGTGATAGGTATCGAATACATCAAAGGTGTTATATATGTTAAATTCTCTTATACTTAATTGACTGAATGTTTAACATCGGTAAAGTCATATTAGAGACATTAATTAAAAATACCTTTTATACTTTTTATTTTCTAGTCAAGTGATGAAACTTGACGGAAGGATATTAACATTCTTCTTATTACTCCCATGGATAGTAATATCCCGTATTTTACCGTTTTTCTTTGTTACAAGAAAAATGAGCCTTCTCGGAAAGTCAGGAATAAATGGTTCTGATAGAGTCAGTGTAAGGATCTATATGAAATCAGTAATAGTCGGGACCGTAGTGAAAAATTCTAAGTGACTTTTTGAATATGTACGATGATTTTCTAGAACTACGACCCTTTCTAACTCCCGTCTTCTTCTTCCCCACTGTCTCCTACTCGAGTAACCTACCTTGGTCACTTAGTTACCTGTACTTCAGACTCGTTAGGGACCTTCTATCACTTCCTGTTCCTTCGGATCGTACGACGTCAAGTACCCCAACGTTTCTCAGTCTGTACTGAATTGTTGACTTGTTTTTGTTGTGGGATGATTCGAAATCTAAGATTTGTAGTACTAAATAAGTAGAGATGTAGAACTCATAAAGTATCTAAAGGACGTGGTCTCATTGTCGAGTTATATAAAACCAGATGAACTCACTTACTTACTTACTTACCTTAGTTATAAAACTTTCGGTATGACTTTTAGGTCCTTCAGTTTGACTGTAACCTTGTGTTCAAGTTCAATCAAGTTAACACCTTTAAAAATTTCATTTACACTACACTGACACAAGGCGTACAGTTGAGATTACCGTTTTGATCCCATCAATTCTTCTTCTTTTGAAGACGTTGCCTCTTGTCTTGATTGTCAAAGTTTGTTTTCCATTTCCTCTTTAACTACAATTTTTACACTCTTTTCTACTCTCATTTGACAGTATTCTTGGGTTTGGTTGGATAGGATTCGAGCAGATCATTACTGACACCACTCTCTGAACATGTGAATTCTTGAACTTCGTGGTGTTACGGTAATAAAGTTAGAGAAGGACTTTTCTACTCCTCAGTCTCCAGTCTCTCGAATTGACTGAATAAGTACTCTAACTCTACATCTCTTTGGTTTGGCCCTTAACGTCAATCTTGACCCTAGTGCTCTTGACCCAAGAGATGGTGTTTCACGTGTGTGTGTGTGTGTGTGTGTGTGTGTGTGCTTGTAATAAGGAGTGTTGATACGAAAACATAGACAATCCCCCAAAACAAACCAGGGTCGATGAGACGTTGTACATCCCTTCTACTGAAGGAACTCCTCTACCGTCTCGATCGTTGTTTGAGCCTAATCACGCAAGGGTCAGATCATAAGGTCATATATCATTACTGTCAACACAGAGTGAGAGACGTTGGGGTACTAGACGTAGAACGGTCCGAGGAGACAGGTACCCTAAAGGGTCCGTCTTATGACCTCACCCAACGGTGAATGTCTCTCATTACTCTCATAATCGAAACTTTACTATAACTGGAAATTCTAAGGACGACAACGTTGGATATCGACACACCGTTGTCTTTTTTACTGAGAGATTGATAATTAAAAGACAGACGTTGTACCTTTATTACTCATGGATGAAATATGAGAACGACATTCCTCATTTCAACTATCACATCTCTTTTACTTATCGGATACTGAACTGTCCACTTCTCTACTGTACCGAGTAAATTTTTTACCGAGATTTCTATGGTATGATACAGAACATCGAAGAGTTGTATCTAAATAACCGTACCTGGAGGGTTGACACGACAGATATTGTAAGACTTTCATTTTGATAATATACTCGTTAATTAAGGTGAAACCAATATATAGGTTTCCTTTATTTTATTAATATATATATATATATATATACGGGTTTATGTGTGTGTGTATGTGTATATATGTATATATATGTGTATGTATGTGTGTATATGTTCGTATGTATATATGTTACTTTATAATAAGTTGAAGTTTTTATTCCTTTAGGATAATAAACACTGTACTTACTTAAACTTCACGTAATACGATTCACTCTATTCGTTTTATCTATTTCTGCTTATGACGTATCACAGTGAATCTACAGTCGAGTTTTTTGTTTTTCCCGTTTGAGTATCTTTGTCTTTATCTTCCGTTTTTCAACGGTCTCCACCCCCCCTACTCCCTCTCCCTTTGTCTAACTGTTTTTCAATTTTTTTTTTATTTTAACCCTTCAATAATGACTAATATAAGAGTTCAGGGTCACTGTTTATACATAGTAAGTCTTTAGGTTAATCATTTCTACAGTCATCATTGTAAAACTTTAATTTTATTTATTATTACGAATAACCATCCGATACAAAACGAAAAAATATGTAACAATAGACACCTGACGTCCGACCCTCCTTTCTGATGTTAGTGTGGTAAGAGGAGTCTTAGAAGTTATCGTAGTACAAAAATCACACAAAGGAAAGAGTTAGACTGAGGTGAAACGAAAAAGTCAGGAAATGTGTAAAAAACGGGGTTGTTTCTGAAGTGTCACCAGTGTTAATGACTATGTCTTTAAGACTCTTGAGATTAGTTTTAAAAGACGGTGTTATTAAGAAAGACAGTGAAGGGAGGGGGAGGGGGAACGGAAAAACGGTAACGGTAATTTACCTACGAAAGGTCCTTGTAGGAAGTATTTAGGAAGTTTTTTAAATCGTGTATAGGACTTGGGACAAGTTAAACACTGGTGTGGATGTGTTTGAAGTAGAGAATGTTTCGGAGTTGTCAAAAGTACTTTGTAGTCATTTTCATAGAGGGGACCCGGTATGACCGGAAGGATCCGTCATGAAAAGGTCTTTTCTTTAAAAACATTTAAACTTTGTCCAACGAAAGAGGTCCGATTGTTTTGAGACCTTCTCCTTCGTCTCCCCCGACCCGATGCTTTGAGTGAATGAGGATTTGGTTTGGGTATCCTGTTTAAAAAATAGTTAGGAAAAACCGGTGGACTACGTTTCTTGACTGAGTAACTTTTTCTGGGACTACGACTCTTTCTGACTTCCGTCCTCCTCTTCCCGTGCTGTCCCCTACTCTATCAACCTACCGTAGTGACTGAACTACCTGTACTTAAACTCGTTTGAGGACCTCAACCACTACCTGTCCCCTCAGACCTTACAACGTCAGGTATCCCAGTGTCTTTAAACCCGTGCTGACTTACTGACTTGACTTAAAACCCCGGTCTGTACAAAGTCTTAAATCTGTAATCCTTCCATTAATCTTCGTATAAAAAACATATACACTGTCACAATTCCCACTTCACTTTCAATTGGGGTTCCTTAAGAGGTCCGGTCTTATCACTTCGCCCATCGGTAAAGGAAGAGGTCCCCTAGAAGGGTTGGTTCCCTAACTTTGGGTCCAGAGGGTGTTACGCCCACCTAAGAAATGGTCGACTCGGGGTTCCCTTCGGGTACACAATCCCCATTGTAGGATATTAGTTTGTGTAATTATAAAGAAGTCTTTACACACTTATCAGTGTAGTAGTTTCTAGTTATTTTCGGTAATTCTCGGAGTACAGTCTAGTCCCGTCCAAACGGAGGTCTACACTAGTCCAACCCGATTTTCTGACTTTTAAGAGAACATTAAGTACAAGTCCGTTTTGAGTTACATTCGATTCGACTTGAGTATAAACCACCGTTCGGACCGAACTAGACTGTGCTCCGATAAAATAAATCAATAGTTAAGTAGGTATTCGAAAAACTTTTACTCTGAATATTAAATAAGTGGAGACATCCAGGAGATCGTGGGTTTGTAGTGACTTTAAAGTTCATCCTCTACGAGTTGTATAAACGACTTAACTTATATGTGCATGTATGTATACGTATAGTTCTACTCATGATAAAGTTTTTGTTCTCTACCTTCTGTTGCTTTAGAATCAATAGTGTCTGATCGTTTATTGTACTTTGTAAACATGAAGAGAAGAGGGGAAGAGAGAGTATGGAGATCCTTCAGAACGATTCATTTACTTTAGACGTAGGAAAGGGAAAGGGATAGTCTTTGAGTGTACGATCTTTGTCTTCGGTTACAAAGAGACAAAACGAAGTAATAAGATTACTTATTCTATTCTGAAACTCCCTAGAAAGTGACTGAGTGTCTGTGACTCCTTAAAAGGAGAAAAAATTGTAAAAACAACATGTATATATTATTCTCGTTTGTTACCAATAAAACCCGTTTGACTTGATTTTGATCAATGTGGTGGAAATTAAAGGTATACAACTATAAATTGGAAACAATGTATTTTACACGAAATATATTCTTTATCAATGGTAACGTAATCTTAACTAGAAAATACAAATCTTCATTTATATGACGAACTTAACTATATTAAATACTTAATATATATATATATATGGATAAAAAGATATCTCTATCGTTTTACAAGAAAGAACAATTAGGAACTCCTACTTTGTAATGATGTTTTTTCACACCGATAAAAGTCTTCATCTCATCTTTGATGAAGACCACTATTATAGTTTTCGGGGACCATAGATCCATTGCCTTTTAGGAAAGTACAAATAACAAGGAGTAGAAGTACCATGTATTTATCTCTATACATCGGAATTGGAAGTTGGAGATACGGAAAAAGTGTTATCTGAAAAAAAAATTTAGGTTTGGTCAATGTTTTGATCCCTTTTCAGTATCCTTTTTTTATTAGGTATACTTATTAATTATGTACTTATATTAGGATACGATTTTAATGAGGTTTCTCGTTTACTTCTATAGTTGGTGATTAATTGGTGATGAATTCCTTTAATGGACCTTAAGGTAAAGTATAGTTACCGAGTTCAACAAAAAAAAAAAATTTGACTCCTTATAGATTCTAAAGTGGTTCACTTTTGTGGAATGTATAGACCGATATCTTAGTTATTACATAAAAAAGAATCTTTTCTAGTAATGACACAAACCGAATCCGGAAGGACTTTCCTCTCAGACTCTGCTCTGAAACCCAAGACAGTCGAATAGTCCTTCCACCAGGGGGTCGGCCTTATTCTCTGTCTCCCTTTTGGTGGTCTCATTTATACTCGATCCACGGTAATACTTTTTTTTTGTTTTGGTTTTGACCCGTGTCAAGGTGATGTTTGGGAAACTCAATGAACATCTATCGAACCTACGGGAGGGTTTCTTACTTTCCGTGGTAGTAAGAAAGTGACTAGATACATAAGGTGACCAACTTCCCACAGGAATCCCGTAATTGAGGGAATTCAAACACAAGCAGACGAGAACTCGACTAGTTCTCTGTTTTCTTTTAGGTACGCCTAGTTCTGAGAACCAATAATTTTCTTACCCTAAAATTGTACAATTATTCCTCGTAGTATCTGTTCTGACCCGGGAAGGTGAAAGTACCAACCCTGAGTATATGTAATAAAAAACTTTTACCTTACTAATGGTTCGAGGTCTACCTTTACCGTTGGTGAGGTCATAAGAACGGACCTTTTAGGGTACCTGTCTCGAACCGTCCGATGTCAGGTGTTTAAGTGTTTCTCAACCTGTACTGACTTCGTTCAATCGTGTATCCATGCGTCTTTGTGGTGTGTGTGTGTGTGTGTTGAATAAGTCATCTATATAAAGACACTTTAATACGTGGATAAAAGACTGTAGAAATAACTTCGTATGTTCTTCGAGAAGAGTCGTGAAGTTTTACTTTATCTTTAAAAAATCAGATACAACATGTTCTACCGGGTACATGGAGGGGTCCCACCGTTACCGACACGACACGAGTCTTGTAGAGACCAGTAGGGGTTGGGTATTTGGTTCTGTGTAAAAACTTTATTTTTTGTTTGTTTGTTTCTTGTGTGGTCGTCTCTCGAATCTCAGGTTATCCCCGTTAGTCCTTACAAATGATTTTATAATTCACCTTTTATGTAAATTCATCTTTCACTAAGTAAACTATGATTCAAACTGTCTTCAGACCGTTCTTTTTCCGTGTCAGGATTAGAAACATATTATTAATGAATACTCTCCCTCGATACCTTACTAAATTTCTTGACCTCCCAATACTAAACTAAACGTAAAGTCCTTCCACCGAATCCATTTAAATTTCTCTTATAAGATCCTTGTACACTTCGACTTCCGTCCCTCTACTTTCTCCTCCGATCACGTCTTTTTGTCTGTTCTTCAGATGTCTGTTCTACGTCCTTCACCCTCGTCTTACTCTCGTCCCCTTTCTAAAGTCCTGATAAACAAAAACAACAAATGAACGATTCAACACAGACGGAGAAAACGCTGGGGTACCTGACATCGAGTGGTCCGAGGAGACAACTACCCTAAAGGATCAGTTCTTATGACCACACACAACGGTAGAGGAGGAGGTCCCCTAGAAGGACTGGGTCCCTAGATTGGGTACAGAGGACATAACTGTCCACCTAAGAAATGGTGACTCGATGGTCCCTTCGGAGAAGTCCTCATAATTTCCTTGTATTATCCTTTACACCACTGACTCACTAACAACACTTATTCTCGTTTTCTCCAGAGAGATAACGAAGGACCAAAGACGAACCCACCATATCTTTTTTGAAATAACTGATACGAACCCACCGTTCCATCTGATTTTACTGTTCCGTTCGGAGTTTAGGTAGAAAAGTCCAAAGATAATTCCAAAGAAAATTCTGTTTTCCTTACATACGTTAAACATGAAAGTTTTAACGAAAAACAAAAGACGGATAAAAAGGTGTGTGTGTTTTTTAGTGTTCCTCTGAGTGTTCATCGGAAGAAGATTAATGGGATTAAGTGAACAAATCCACCTAATTATATGAACTTAAATAAGGGAACATTACCTAGCTGAACAGATCGGTCGGTTATTTTCGCCGTAACCCTGAGGTACATAAAGACGGTCATAATATAATATCGTTGACTGTTATTATCGTCATTATTAATAGGTTAAAGTTCTGTCTCTTCATGGAAACTGGAGATAAACTAGGGGGACCAGATAGGTTCAGACTAAGTCGTAACTAAAGAAAGGGTTCCTTCAACGATATTAGTACAATACCGACTAAATAGTGTTATACGAAAGACCGATCATTAAAGAGTAGAACTTGAGCGAAGAGAGTAAAAAAAAAGAGGTACTTTTCTGTATAACTTTACAATACGAAAAAAAAGGGGGAGTTTCCTTTCGTGTAAAAGGTTCACAAGAAAGTATAAAGAAAGTCCCTCATCCCAATTCACTGGATACCAGAAACTCTAGATCGGATTAACGTGATATGTACAACCGTCTTGTTTATGGTTTGTACTTATTTTATTCATTTCGAGGGACATATTTTAGATTAAATCTAACGTTTATACCATTCTCTTTTTTTTTTGTATACAAGTCTTTTACAAATCCAAATCCAAAATCTGAAAACATGGTTTATAAGAACACGAAAAAACCTCGTTCAGTGAAACTTAAAACCACAACAACGAATACTTACTGTAGATCAACTTGGGTAGAATATATATACTTGAAATTCGTATAGGTTTTTAACACTATTCTTTATATTACCTTTTTAAATGATATCGAATCACATCCCAGGTTCAGTTAATCATCTGTTCATTCCTAAATAGTAAAATTTGTCCACTCCCAAGTGAAATCGACTTAAAATTCATTTTTTTTTATATATGGAAATTGTAATAGGTTTGAGGAGCGAAAGGTTTACTGTTTTAACCCTCAGTTTCTCTACTTCATTGTACTGGTTCTAAGTGTGACGAATAATGAACGGGGAAGTGCCATGAAATTCAGAACATTAAGGATTAGGTTTAGAAGTATTAAAGAGGAGGTTTTTCAATTGTCACTGACCTTTACCCGTAATTGTTTGATTAATTAGTCCTCGTTAGTCCATCACGACAAGTTTGTTGAAGGTCATGAAATACCAAATTTAAAATAAAAAGAAGTAAAGGACAAAGTATAAACGACACCCAACGATCCTTGAGACGCAACATATAATATAGTCCAGAATCCGACTGTTTTGTCGACTATAGAACTAGACACTGTCAGTCGTACTCCTTCTCACTCTCTTTCCCCGTTTCGTAGAACACCCAGAATTCGATGAATGACGTTCACTGTTCAGTGAAGACAGAGTGGAGTAACCGGTTTGTTCAGTGTGTCGGTGTAGATTGAGGTTTTCTCTACTTTTTCAATGTAAGATGGTATACGGGTCTCTTACACTGTATAAATTTACTTATATTTATTACTTATGGAAAGGTACAAGTCAAGTCAAATCAGTGAGTTAGTACAGGTTGAGAAACGCTGGGGTACTTAGTATCGTACGGTCCGGAGGGACAGGTAGTGGTTGAGGGTCTCAAGTGAGTTTGAGTGTAGGTAACTCAGCCACTACGGTAGGTCGGTAGAGTAGGAGACAGCAGGGGAAAAGGAGGACGGGGGTTAGGGAGGGTCGTACAAGTTGTTCATTTCTTGGACCTTTTAAGTTCAAATAAGGGATTTTATCCATCTCTTAAATCCTTTACAAGAAATCTCAGTCTAAATATCTTAGGTCAAGAGAATACTACACAGGGTCTCAGACTGTATCTAGTTTCGAAGTCCCTGTTTTTCCATATATGAATAGTTTTAAATTGTCAATCATAGATTCCATCTACAATGTATGATCACCAGTCGACCGGTCTAAGTCATCTACCAATAAACCGAGTGTCTCTTTGAGTCATGAAAAAAGTCATGAAAAAAAAAAAATTAACTTTATCAACGACTATAAAAAATTTACTTCTAAAGATACATGTTTAAACAAAACAAAACCAAAACCAAAGGAACTTTTTACTATTCTAGACGGTCTTCACCTGTTCGTAAGGAGACACCCTCTTCGACCGATCTGACTGATTGTAAAGGGACACATCAAGTTAGTTCTGAAATGATCAAACGGTGTTTGAAGTGCTAAGGGATAAAAGATTGTAGACCTAACACAGTGAACAAATTCCACTTACTGGATAACCTTTGATTGACAAGTGGGTTTACATAACGGGGGAACCCCTACTTACCATCGAAAATAAAGAGTCGAAAGAAACGTGAACCCCGTACCTTAGGTCAGGGGAGGTCACGTTACACTTACGTCCATTTCACTCGGTGAAGGTTGGACCGGGTAAAAGGTATATAAAGGTACGGATCTACAAGACTTGTGGATAAGACTAGAGAATGTTCCTATTTTTTTATCGATATTCCATATAAGTCAGAGACATTAAAACTCTAGATAGACAATATTGTTTTTCGGACCAGATTGATTATGTACTCAGTACGTCCATAGACTCACATACGACTTTTATGGTGTATTTTTCCAAGAACTTATATTATAAGTACTTTTGAAGGTTCTTCGTTTAAGAAAGTCGAAGTAAATCGAACCCGTCACCCCGTCCTCACTCCTTAAGGTCCGTTTCCCTTCGTGTTTTCTTCCTTTTTTACTATACTTTTATATGTGTAATTACCAACCTCTTTGTCATCGACTTAGTAGACCGACGTTACACTCTTCTCCATCTCCTCTTTCATGTGTCAAAGTCTCCTATTCCGGCCCGATTTTTTTAGACCTGACCTGACACTCCCTTCTTAGTCACTTAAAAAACTCTTATTCTCACTATACTAGAAAGTATACAAACATCCCGGTGATTAAACTATCGTGACACTTAAAATTCATCCACTCAGACCTCTTTCAACCTATCAATCTTCTGTGATTTTATATGTCAACTTTATGTCTCATTGACGATAGTAAATAACTTACAAATTATTAAGGATACGGGATCCGTTTAGTGAAAGATACGTGACAGAGTTACTTTCATCATAATATTTTGTAAAATGTCTTTTAATCGAATCGTATATATTACCCACTCCCTCGATCCTAAACTGAGGTTATGTAGAATAAGTTTCAGGTATGATTAATGATGTTGTAGTATAATATATTACATTAGACTTGAAACTACATCTACTCATCCATCATCTATATATCCCTATGTGACCTTGGTGGTTACTCAAATTTTAAATAACTCTACGACAAATCGTGAGTTGTGACACGACCTTTTCACTTCGTAATGAGAAAAAACTTCGTAATGATAACTAATGGTTTTTAAATCTCAGATCCTCATCAACTACTGAACTCAGTCTCTATTACCAGTGCAGTAATATGGTAATAACACAAGAAAAGGTGTTGTTCTTTAGCACCACTAAAAATTTTAATGATAAAGGTCGAATTATAATTTAACGGTATGTTGTTACACGTTTGTAAGTTAAGTTTATAGATCTTGATACCGAGTATCTCATGGTTTATAGATCCTGTGAACCTTTGTGACCCCTACTAGTTTTAAACTCTGTTTAGTTTATAAAAATTTTCTTTTATTACCCTTTGTAATTGACCTGTCTCAACTCATATCAACACTATGGTAATCTTCTTTTATATTAGTATCTAAATTAGTTTTATTAAACTTCTAATACTCATGTATTTCAGAAAAATAAAAATTTAATAACCAAAAATTTCTACCGAGGTCTACTTAATTTGGACGGTCATAAATACACAAAAAAGCAAACAAACTTAAAAACATTAAGGAAACAAGTACCTAAAACCCGACCGGACCTTAATCCCAATTGGTTCTCTTATACCGTTTAAGTTGGATACGAACATGCACGGGTCGGAAATTGTTGTGTCAGTCGAAGATCAAAATCTACAGTACATTCTTCAGAGTGATGCTTCTAAGGTGTACCCCTCCCGTGTACCTTTCTATTAGGCCTTTCTCTTGCGAAGTCTGATGTTCTTCTCTCTTACACCGGGTCCAAGGGGTCTTAAGGTCCGTTCCGAAGTCTATTTTAGACGGGGTAGATGATACACGGAAGTTATTGTACTCTTTAGAGTCACTTCTAATCAACTCATCGACGGATTAACGAGGGTCTGTTGTATCTGACAATTTTCTATTAATTACCGTCAAAATTAAACGAATTAAAAACCTTTTAAAACCATCTATTATCTATTCATTTTATCCCTTGTAATATCCACTCTACAATCTTTTCTTCTTTCCTTAATGAAACTTGATGTCTTTATTGGACTGGTTTTCTTATCGTTAATGTTCTTGTTTTTATTATGGTTATTACTATAGTAGTCCGTAAAAATAAGTTAGGGAACTAGCGATGTCCTGTAAGAATGACGTAACACACAATGACATACTTAAGTCTATGCTCTTTTGTATAGTGTATTCGTGAACTTCATTCTTATAGTTTAGGAAGGTTAATATCTTTATACGTAACCTAGGATTAGGTTTCGTAACTCGGGTATTCCTCCCAATTTTTAACAAGGGGGTTTGGTTTCGATATTTTTTGGTGTTACTAAATACGTAAAGTAGATGAGATTAATAGTAGTATCAATCTTTACCGTAGGGAAGTGCATATTACTTTATCAGACAAGTCTGTCGACAGGTCAATGAAGTCTAAGATCAGTAGGTAGTAGATTTGGACGTGTCTCACCCCACACAATAATATGGCAACGAATTTCCCATGGACCAAACTACTGAAGTTTAATATTAACCACTTGTCTCCTGTAATGATGTAACTTGAGAGTAAAGAGACAGGTTTTATTTACTTGATTTATACCTGTCTTCCGAAATTAAGTTAGACAACGGGTGGCAGGTATGGTCACTCTATGTTCACTTAACAACGTAACATCCACTTTATTAAGGAAGGTGTCCAAACTGTACGTTATTTGTCGACATCTCGTTTGTGTACCTGAAGTAGTTAGGTAACGGATAACTAAAACTCTCTTTTACTTCCTACATAACAAGTAGAACACATTTTCTTCTTTTTACTTTGGTTGGACTCGTTCCGTTCTTACATGACGTAACAAAGTTTCCTTTTCCGTAGACTAATAGAATTGGTGTCAAAAACTTCCCTACCACGTGTCATTTCAGTATTTGAAAGGTATTTATTTAAAAGTCAACCTGTTTACTGTTCTTTTATCTCCATACTCTCTGTGAAGAAATATGTACTGGTTGTCTAATTATAATATTCTAAGATCCGTATATTTCTTCCTTATACGAACATGTACACGTATTAAATACCTACCTTTAACCGTGAATAATAACCACACTTTGAACCTCCCGTAATAACTTATTTCCCCTACATTTTGTAATGATAAAAATTAATAAGTCATATTTTTAGTGTCTATGAACATTCGTTTCCGTATATATTAGTGTGTCTTCTTTTTAGACATGTTATTTTCACTCTGCAAAGAGAATAGAGAAGGGCCAGTGTAATAGAGAGGGGTCTCTCTTGATTACAGGCGTCCATATGTCAAAAATCTATGTAAATGTTTGTGTATGTGTGGTCATAGATATAACAACAACAACAAACCAACGATTCATCACGACTGAGAAAACACTGGTATACCTGATATCAGATGGTCCGAAGAGACGGGTACCCTAAAAGGTCCGTTCTTATGACCTCACCCAACGGTAAAGGAAAAAGTCCCATAGAAGTACTGGATCCTTAGTTTGGACACAGAGGACGTAACCGTCAACCTAAGAAAGATAGTGACTGGGTGGTGTCTTTGGGTATTTACGGATTTGTCTGTACGAAATTTTTCACCCTAATCTTTTACGTATGTCAAGAAGTTGAACGAAAAATATGAATTGTGATCACTGTACCTAATATAAAAGAAGTGGTAGTCCAGTATGTCTCAACTAAGTAAAGAATTAACCAAACGAAAATAAGATTTCTTATCCACTTTAGCTAATAATAAAAACAAATACAAAGAATCAAAGAAACAAGTAAAGAAGGGTCCAAATAACTCTATATTAATTGTATGTAGTGATATCCGAATGACGTATTCACACAATAAATGTTGATAACACTTTACTAATGGTCTGATCCAAGTCAATTGTTTCTAGNCCTGATATCAGATGGTCCGAAGAGACGGGTACCCTAAAAGGTCCGTTCTTATGACCTCACCCAACGGTAAAGGAAAAAGTCCCATAGAAGTACTGGATCCTTAGTTTGGACACAGAGGACGTAACCGTCAACCTAAGAAAGATAGTGACTGGGTGGTGTCTTTGGGTATTTACGGATTTGTCTGTACGAAATTTTTCACCCTAATCTTTTACGTATGTCAAGAAGTTGAACGAAAAATATGAATTGTTATCACTGTACCTAATATAAAAGAAGTGGTAGTCCAGTATGTCTCAACTAAGTAAAGAATTAACCAAACGAAAATAAGATTTCTTATCCACTTTAACTAATAATAAAAACAAATACAAAGAATCAAAGAAACAAGTAAAGAAGGGTCCAAATAACTCTATATTAATTGTATGTAGTGATATCCGAATGACACAATAAATGTTGATAACACTTTACTAATGGTCTGATCCAAGTCAATTGTTTCTAGAAAAGAATATCTTTTTTTTTTTAATTCATCTTTTTTCTTTTATTTTACAATACCACTCTTGAGAACCTACATGAGAGAACTGTTGAAAGGACACTTGATAAGTCGTGACAACCGATATCAATAGTGTAAAACGTAATGTAGGGATTGTGAATAGAATTTTTACCTTCAAACTACCTTCGTTGGATCTACAGGTAAAAGTCTACTTACCTATTTCTTCAACACCATGTATATGTGTTACCTTACAATGAGTCGGTATTTTTTCCTTGTGTAAACTCAATCAAGATTACTCCACCTACTCGGATCTATAATATGTTTCACTTTATTCAGTCTTTCTCTTTATAACATAAGATTGTGTATATTTACCTTAGATCTGTTTACCATGACTTCTTAAATAAAGGTCCCGTCGTCACCTCTTTTTCTGTATATCTTGTCTGAATACCTGTACCCCCATCCCCTCCTCTCCCACTCTACATACCTTTCTTATTGTACCTTTGAATGTGATGGTATACATTTTGTCTATCGGTTACCCTTAAACGACATACCGAGTCCTTTGAGATTGTCCCCGAGACATAGTTGGACCTCCCCGCTCTACCCCTTCTTCTACCCTCCCTCCAAGTTTTCCCTCCCCTATATACATATGGATACTCACTAAGTACAACTCCAAAAGGTCTTTCGTTGTTTCAGACATTTAGTTAATAGGAAGTTACTTTTTTTACCACCACCACCACCAAATCAGCGATTCGGTACAGACTGAGAACTCTGGGGTACCTGAACTCGGGTGGTCCGAGGAGACAGTCAACCTAAGATATCCGTTCTTATGACCTCATCCAACGGTAAAGGAAGAGGTCCCCTAGAAGGACTGGGTCCTTAGTTTGGGTCCTGGGGACGTAACGTCCGTCTAAGAAATGGTATTTTACTATTATTATTAAAAAAAAAAAAAAAATTTTTCCTTTAAACCTGGAAACTGGTTTTAAGGAGGTTAAAGAGGAGGGGGAGAGGTCGAGACCATTAGAATTCAGACAAGAGAAAAAGATACTCAAAGAAAACAAAGGTACAGTACTTCAATCAGGAGTCGTCTTTGTACTAAACTTAGGTCCAAACAGACCCGGTTTCGGATCTAATAATCTGTGGTGTTTTTGACAGGAATTTTAAATCTTCGTGATAACTCGTTTTTCGGTACAGACATATATGAAGGTTCCGTACGATTGAGTTAAAAACAAATGAGTTTATAAACCGTATATTTATATTGAACACTTACAACGGACAGAAGAGGTACCGGAGGGACTGACTGCGTACTCTCGGGTCCCGTCATTTCCTCCCATAAGACGAACCCAAGGACCGGATCCGAAACAATATTGGAAAGGTTTAGTCTGGTGTAGGGAGGAGTCCGTTCCAGGTGGGGTGACTACCGTCTTGAGGTCCCCAGAAACGTCCTCCGGACACACCGGCACCAAACCCGGTCTTTTGTGAGTATTCATGAGAGTAAGTCAAGTTCCGAATTTAAAAATGACGTATTTTCTTTTTGTAGTTTTGTAGACAATTATTTTCAAATTAACGTGTGTACATTGATTTTGGAATAACATATGTTTTAATAGATAAGTAAATCCTTAGATTAAGAAGGTGGGATAGTAGAGACCTAAGAAACTGAGTAAGTACATTCCTTTCCACGAAAGTTTCGACCCCGAATGTTTTAAGTACTTTATTATAGAAATGGTAAAGACTCGATTTCCCAGAATAATAAGAAGGATACGATACTAAAACAGTAAACCTTTATTACTGTGATAAATAACTGGTTTTCTATCTAAAAAAAAAAAGGATAATTCCCATAAGGAAGGAATTTTAAGACTTTTATTAAATTCCGGTTTAACGTACACTAAAGAGTCCATCAATATCCTCTTTTCTCCAACTGAAATTCGACGAACTTCTTTTCAAAAATATTTGTAACCGAGTAGTCAGAGTATTTCCTTAAGATAAAGGATACGATCTTGACCGTTGCTAAGACCCTCTCACTTCACAAGGACATGTATGGCATAGTACGGAAAATCTTAGTATTATAAACCTTGTAGACACCGTGAGAGGGGGAATTTCCATGAAATTGTTTGTAATCGATATTAACATTTCTCGAAATCCTAGGAATCCCTACTTTGTATAACATATTTACACGGTACATTGGTACAGATAATGAAGACATGTAACGACGTATTTAATAGTCTTTTACTCATTTACCTAAAGTAAGAGTACGTGAACTTACAATTAACCCTTCTTTTTAGAAGAAAGTGACTAAACCTCTACTGTAAATATAGTGTCAGATAAACGAAATCGTCCATAAGTGAGAAACAATTAGAACTGTCTAATATTGGAATCCACACGAGACACAGACTTTCAGAAACACACATAGAACTGTGTTCCAAATCACAGTTAAGGTTACAAGTCAGACGACACTTCTGTAAGATGTCATAGAGACCGGGCCGACATATAGTGAGAACATGTACATGGATCTAAGACGACTTCGTCTCTTAGGTTAGGTTCACCAATAATGAAGTGACTCGTCAGTATTACGAGGTGCTCAAAACAATAACAAACCACTCTATAAAGTTATTTCTTTAAATTTTATCATGTCAGGTTAATTTTTTTTTCTTTTGTACGGTTTAAGATTGTAAAAATAACTCCCTCCTCAAATAATTGTCAAGAAAGAACCGTTACATGGTTCATACGTAACAACTAAGGACTATAAATTAAGAGTAAGGTCTTTCGAAATAGAAATTTGGTGTCATGAATCGAAGAGAATCCAAAAGGTCCGTCCTTCTATATAGTTTATTTTTACTGGAACGGATATAATTTCTAGATATATTGTATATACAAAATTAAAAGTCTTTACGACAATTAAAAAAACGTGAAGTTAGGATTATCGATCTTTTGGTACATAAATTAAGAAAATTTTTCGAGAGGTGAAGTAGGAAATAAAAGTATAATTAGTTACGATCACAAATTCGGTCGTGTCTGAAACGTTAGTAGAGTACGAAGGTGGCACCTAGTTCTTTAAGTCAAGATAAAGTAAATTTGTTTCCCTTCTTGGGACAGTGACACCTCCCGAGTATGGACTTTGTAAAGAGAACTTGGGAGTTACGACAACGTTGGACTAGAAGGACTCTGAGTGGGACCGAAAACCAGAAGACATCTAGTTCAGCCAGGTCCTTACTTGTATAGGACACTTACTTATTTCGTCCGGACCGTATTGTATTGTCCGTAGACGTCTCTAAACCTGATAAATTACCGTTACCACAGATTACCTTTAATAACAGTTCACACTTACATCTAAAACTCGACGATGGTGAAGATTAACTACTTTTTCCGGTCTTGAGATCTCAGAACGTTTTTATTATGGATTATGTAAATCTTTATGAAGAAACCCAATCTAAATCAGATTCTACTTTTTATTCGTTCCAAAAGGACAAAGACTGGAAAACCAAACTGTTTGTCGTGGAGATGGAGGTAATATCAACACTGTGGGTAGAAAGAGAAACAAAATTCCGAAGAAGACCGAGGAGAACGTCCGAGACGGACTTGGGTCTCTAGAGGGTGGAACTGTGAAGTAGAGAACCCGACGTGAGGACGTGTAAGTGGGGTCAGACCACTATCTACCCTTGGGGGGTACTGAAGGTGAAATCAATCCATCAGTCACGAAACACGAACTCGGTAAGACGATCTTGAATTTGGTAAGCGAAACAAAGTCAAAGAGAGATGAAATTATATTGGAAGGGGGTTCACTATCCAATTAGAAGGGGATATCATCGAAAGTAACATTGTGATAGAACGAGTTTTCGGAAATTAACGAAACGTAAAGTATCTCCTTCTCTAAATTTTAGAGTATAATTATTTAAGATCGGGTAGTGTTCCCGAATGGTACCGGGTTAGTGAGATTGATTCATGAAATGCACGTAATAGAGTAAATTAATAGTGTAACTCCATCTATAATAATGGGAATAAGATACCTACTTCTTTGACTCCGATTAGAGGGTAACTGGAGTAAAATGTATTACTTTTTTTTATGTATTAGGATGTTACAGGACCTTAGTATACAAATTTTTCTTCTTTTTTTTTTAGAGTTAAAGATAGTGTCGAGACAGTTAATGATCGACCCATGGAAAAATCTCTAAATGTATTTGAGAGATTCGGAGTAGAAGTAGTAGATCTTTACTCTTTTTGTTATGAATAGAGAGGATATAGAGTTCCAATAAATCCTATTTTACTTTACTAAATTCATATCTTAAGATGATCGCGTCCACTTTAATAATCGAATTTTGTTTGATCGTGAAACGTAGAGGATGATTTAATCTACAGACGCTTCTTTCACGTAATTTACAGACAACAACTTTGGTCTTTGATGGACACCTAATACTGAGGTCTCTTCGAGTTTACTGGTGAAACCGAGGAAGAAGTAAATAAGTAAGTTGTATATGTAAATACCTCACGAGAGATACAAGGTCTATGATGTAAACACCCTCTACCCTTGTACTTCCAACTGAAGGTCCAAATACAGTATTTCAATGTCCTCCTCCTCCTACAAGTACCCCCTCCATTCTCGCTTCCGTCAAAACCTGAACAATTGTACACGTTACGTAGTCGACTGTAGATTCTCCTGAGAGGTTCTTCTGTTTAACTATATTTTAAGGTACCAAGTCTTCTCTTCGTCCCGATCTCTCTCTCCCTTTATACCCTTTATATACGGAAATATAAAATAAATGTCCTACTGTTCAAGACCCCTCCCTCAATTTCTTTATCTTCTTAGACATCTGGTCCTGAGACTCCCTAAGGTTGTAAAAGTCCACTCCCTTCCTCCTCCTCGGTCTTTCTTTTCCACCGTCTTTTTTTTCCGTCTCTCAGTCCTCTTTTTAGTCACCTCAAGTCAAGGTGACTCCAGTAAAGATGACTTTTCTTTCAACGTTTTCACAGTCCATTTGTCACCTGACGTTTGCCTGGAAACCTATTTCACCACCTTCGAAAACCCTTGGAATCTCTCTTTTCATAACTGTAGCCCTTCGCCTCATATTTTTGGTAACAAGCAGGTGGAACAATAACTATACGCTTTGAGGTAGAAAGACTGTACCATGTTAAAGTTGAGAAAATACCATGGATACAAATGAAAACCAATTTATTAAGTATCTTTTGATACTATTAGATTTCCTGGTACTCTGGAGACTCTTGAGTTTTCTCAAAAATCTATATATCGACCTCATTCCACTTCAACCCCAGTCTCCATCTTCCTTCCCTGACCACCCCGATTGTTGTTTTAGAACGATATAAAAACGGTTCCCTGACAAGACCAAAATCAAAGAACTTCAAAAGTATTATTGATTTTATTACAGAGTAAAGTACAATCACAACTTTGTCCGAAAGAACATCTTTAGTTTGTTCTCTCTGTTTCGAAGGGATTTTCAAACTAAGGAGTCCCTTTTGACGATTAGTCGTTTTGTCGTAAAGGAAAAAAAGATCTCACGTTTCATCCGACTAAACTAAAGGTTTAGGATCCCACGATAGTTTTACGACTACTTTAGTTGAGGTGTCCGGGACGGAATCCCCGTCAGGAATACGGCTTTTCACTTTTCGTCCCTTTTTTGTCCGTACAAGTTTATAGAGAGGACGGGAAAAGAAAGGAATACTTTATAAAGTGACAATAATAATAAGAAATAAAGACTTCTTGTAGACAATAGACAGTATGTGACTCCTTCACACTCCCTGTAGTTGGTTTCTCTGTTTTATCGGATGAGAGTTCACCGAATATAAGTTTACCCTTCTTCGAATTGTGTATAGTCTTTCTTTTTTTTCCCCGTTAGTACGTAAAGGGTTTTCACATTAAAGGTTTAATGTGAAACACTCACATTTACTCATTCACGTGACCGGATATTAAATAAAAACAATAAATCAACGATTCAGTACAAGATGTGAAGACACTGAGGGATCTGACATCGGACGGTCCGAGGAGACAGGTATCCTAAAGGGTCCGTTCTTATGACCTCACCCAACGATAAAGGAGGAGGTCCCCTAGAAGGGGTAGCTCCTTAGTTTGGACACAGAGGACGTGACTATCCACCTATGAAATGGTGACTCGGTGGTCCCTTCGGGTGGGTATTAAGAAATACGAATAATTGAGTAATCATGACGGAGGACTCTTTAGACATACGTCCAGTTCTTCGTTGTGAATCTTCAAGGACCAAGGTTTGACTCTTTCCTCATACAGTTCCGATATATAACAGTGGGACGAATAAATTGAATATACGTCTCATGTAGTACTCTTTACGACTTGACCTGCTTCGTGTTTGACATTGGTTCTAATGACCCTCTTTATAGTTATTGGAGTCTATACATCTACTGTGGTGATGATACCATCTTTCGATTCTCCTTAATTTCTTGGAGAACTACTTTCACTGTCTGTTCTCACTTTTGTGACTAAATTTTAAGTCGTAAGTCTTTTACTTCTAGTACCGTTTATCTGTCCCTTTGTTACCTTTATCACTGACTGAAATAAAAGAACCCGAGGTTTTAGTGACGACTACCACTGACGTCCGGAACTTTAATTTTCTATGAACGAGGAACCTTCTTTTCGACACTGGTTGGATCTGTCGTATAATTTTTCGTCTCTATAATGAAATTGTTGTTTCCAGACACATCAGTTTCGATACCAAAAAGGTCCTCAGTATAATACCTACACTCTCAACCTGATACTTCTTTCGACTCGTGGGTTCTTAACTACTAAAACTTGACACCACAACCTCTTCTGAGAACTCTCAGGAAACTTGTCGTTCCTCTAGGTTGGTCAGGTAGCATTTCCTCTAGTCAGGACTAATAAGTAACCTTCCTGACTACGACTTCAACTTTGAGGTTATGAAACCGGTGGACTACGTTTCTTGACTGAGTAAACTTTTCTGGGACTATGAACATTTCTAACTTCAGTCCTCCACTTCTCCTGTTGTCTCCTACTCTACCAACCTACCGTAGTAACTGAGTCACCTGTAGTCAAATTAATTCGTTCGAGGTCCTCGACCACTACCTGTCCCGCAGCCTCACGACGTCAGGTACCCCAGAGTTTCTCAACCTGTACTGACTCGTTGACTTGACTTAATAAGACGAAGTCTACTAGACCAATTTTGTGTTACACCCTCGGTTACCTTCACCCTAGTCCCTGCGTATACAAAACTTTCGCCCCCACCCGTCTTAAACCTTTCCTAACCCCTTTACTGTCTTGTTTTCTCTAGTCTAATAAAAGATAATAAGTACCGTCAATTTTTGTAACTCTTAAACCTTAGTGGTCAAATTCAAAACTCCCGACCTTCGTTTAGGTTAGGATGATCATAGTGTGAGACTCTAAGACCTGGACAATTTGTAAGTCTCGTGATGTGAGAAAAGTGACTTATATCTAAGTCAAACAGATTTTGAATTAACTGACCCATTTTCTTGTTATTTACCGTAGTATTTGTTAGATATAGTCATTTCTTTTATTTTATAGAAAAGAGGGTTTATAAGGTGTGACTTAGTTTAAGAAATTTAACCATCTTTGAGAGGTTACTTTGGAACACTGACTTATAATAATTATTAGAGAATCATATAAGAGTTTAAGAGGAAGGAAGGTCTAAACGTATGATTCTTTCACTAAATACTTTACTGATTACGTTACTTCTGAAATTGGGTCAGACCGTTTGTTCTTTCGATTAATCACCGTTATTAAATGAAGACCAACCTTTAAGTATTAAATGACCCAGTACTGGATATTAATTATATAAAAGACACAAAGAAAGAGATTCTATTAACTACCACGTATAACACACAACGAAATCCTTTTGAATACAGACTTTACGTTAATTTTAATTTAGTATTAGAACACATCCATTTAATAATTCTGTAAAGTTTAGTTTCTTAGAAGTTTAATCACAGATTGTTATTGTCATTTTCTTAATTGACAGAATAAATTTTAGTGAGACCCATTTGTATTGGGATAATTTTTTTCATACAAACAAAAAACTTAACCATAATTTATATATCGGTATTGTTGAACGACCATTTTTCTTTTATGAACGAGTCCAATTGTCAATCACGTCTTCTGACTTTTATCATTCTATTTAATAACAAACTCTATGACTCTTTTAATAACAAACACTATAACTCTGTTAAAATCTTGATTATTCTCTATTTTTCAATCATATTTCTATGTATTGAACTACGGATCTTGTAAAAAATGTAAACGAAGTAAAAAAGTAATTTTTTATAATAACTCTATTTCAGTATAGGAGGATACGGAAATGGAGTTTCTGTTAATAATAGTACTTAAATCAACTTAGATGAAAATATTTAATAGTGTATATAAATATGTACTATCTAGATAAGACATATATAAAACATTGTAAAATGTATTTGTCATAAGATCACATATGTAGCAAAATATTCACGAAATTCACTTTCAGTCTGAGAGACGTTGGGGTACCTTAACAGACACCTAAAGGGGTTCGGTCTTATGACCTCGTCCATCGGCAAGGGAAAAGGTCTCCTAGAAGGGTTAGGTCCCTAGTTTGAGTACAGATGGCGTAAAGTCCACCGAAGAAATGGTCGACTTGGTAGTCCCTATCATCAAACGACAACCCCATAAGGATTACGAGTCTACCATTTCTTAGACGAACGTTACGTTCTGTGAACCCAAGTTAGGGACCCAGCCTTTCTAGGGGACTCCTTCCCTTACCGATAACAACTGACCTCTTAAGGTACCTGTCTCTTCGAACCACCTGATGTGTGGTACCTCAACGTTTCTCGACCTATATTTACTTAATGATTGTAAAAGTGAAATGTTGTTGACGTCAAGATCTCTGATAGTCATACACACGTTTTAAGCACGATGAGTTTTAATATCAAAACATTACATAGTTACACATAAAGGTACATATAAGATAAGGACAATTGTATGAAAGGACAAATATGTATTTGTGTGTGTGAAAATTGAATGGATAACACGTGTAATACTTGTAATACACGAAACGATAAAGTTTAGTACAATTTTATTTGTCTCTTCATGTAGAAGGAAAACACTTAAACGTATTTACAAGAAATCTCACATTGTATCTTCTGCTTAAAGACCAATACAAGTAAAAGTGAAAATGACTATTACGGTTTAACAAGAGGTTTCAACCATAATATTAGACAGAAGGATGTTTGTCTTGACTTTCAAGTTTCAATGACGGTTACGAGTTATGATAATCTAAAATTTTATCATTGGATGTACTACCCATCTTTTGCTATGGAATAAAATCAGTAAATAAACACACCTACAAAACATACAGACTGGTAATCATTACGAGTCTTAATAAAAGATTTACTTATGCGGTAAATCGAAAGAGAAAATACCGAACAGATTAGTATTAGTAGACACGTAAAAGAAGACAAGAAACAAAGAAAGGAAAAGGGATTAAACATAAAGTATCTTACTAACCGGAAAGGTTTCGTAGAAATTTTTCTACTGAGATAAAAAATTTACTTTTGGTTATTTTGCGTATTCTTCATTTAAATATGGTAAAATAAATTAGAGTAGACGGACGGTAAGACGGTTCTAGAATAAATTCTCACGAACTTTTGAATCCTCTTAAAATATCTTTGTCCCTAAGTACGACGTTCATCAAACCATAAACACTTTCAGGAGTTTTATTAAAGTAAATCTTGGATCCCCGAAATTTGTCCTTAACAGGACAATGAATGTTTATACGGGTATAGTCGTGACCGTAACGAAGGTCGTCAGGGAAAATCCTCCGAGATTGGTTCACTTTATACCGTATACAGTTTCACTACCCATACTTCTCTAAGTCCCAAGAATTTATTGTAGTAATGAAACATCCTTGATTTGGACGTCTCCCCAAAGGACGTTAGACTAGAAATGCTTATTTAAAAAGTGTTTAGAGGTACACCATAATAGTACTGATAACACTTCTACACTACCCTGTAGTCTCCCGATGTGTTCCCCCTCATAGGTCGCACACAACCCCCTTTCTTCCTTGAATTTTAACAATTCCCTATATTACTGTTTCACGTTATTTTATACTGTCTACTTTTCTTTTTGTTTTTTTCACCGACCGTTTTGTAATGTATGTATTACTCATACACCCACACATGTATCTATGTGTCCGTACACATAAACATACGTATATGTATACACATACATCTACACATATATAACTATATATGTGTATACAGATACATATTCGTATCTATATACCGAGACTCCTGAACAAGTCATCTCGCAGTTGAAGGTCGTTTCACAAGTTACTCAAATATCATAAAAGATAAAGTAAACGGGGTTACTTAGTGGTAAATATAATGGATCGACCTTTCTTAAGTAAGTCCATTCATAACAGTTGTACCAATCAAAAATTATAAATGTATTGGGGTTGTTACGTTTCCATGACGTTTTGACCACTTTAACCTCGTTTTAGTGTTGAAAATATAAATAGGTGGATTTCTATTATAAAAGGTTGGAAACTGATGACATAGAAGTTCGTTACCTTTTTCAGAGATAGTTCCGACGAAAGATTTGTACGTTTCTAAATTCAAAACCCTGCATTATTGATATATCCAAATTCTAACACTCTTATCATTTTTAATTCTATCTCCTTTTGGCCTTCATCTCCATAATTGTCACGGAATATAAAACCTCTCCCTTACCTTTTATTACTTAGTCTAAGTTGATCTTAAAACTTGTTCAACAAAAGTACTTATAGTTAAGTTATTCATAAATAATTAATTCACCCAATAAATAAGTAAGATCTTCTTCGTGTTCGACCTTAGTTCTAACGGTCCTCTTTATAGTTATTGGAATCTATACGTCTACTGTGGTGGGAATTCCGTCTTTCACTTCTCCTCGATTTTTCGGAGAACTACTTTCATTTTCTCCTCTCACTTTTTCAACCCAATTTCGAGTTGTAAGTCTTTTACTTCTAGTACCGTAGACCAGGGTAGTGAAGTACCCTTTATCTACCCCTTTGTCACCTTTGTCCTGAAATAAAAAGACCCGAGGTTTTAGTGACGTCTACCTCTAACGTCGGTACTTTAATTTTCTGCGAATGAGGAACCTTCTTTTCAATGCTGGTTGGATCTGTCGTATAAGTTTTCGTCTCTGTAATGAAACGGTTGTTTCCAGGCAGATCAGTTCCGATACCAAAAAGGTCATCAGTACATACCTACACTCTCAACCTGATACTTCTTCCGACTCGCGACTTCTTAACTACGAAAACTTCACACCACAACCTCTTCTGAGAACTCTCAGGGAACCTGACGTTCCTCTAGGTTGGTCAGGTAGGATTTCCTCTAGTCGGGACCCTAAAGAAACCTTCCTGACTACGATTTCGACTTTGAGGTCATAAAACCGGTGGAGTGCACTTCTCAACTGAGTAACCTTTTCTAAGACTACGACCCTCCCTAACCTCCGTCTTCCTCTTCCCCTGCTGTCTCCTACTCTACCGACCTACCGTAGTGGCTGAGCTACCTGCACTCAAACTCACTTGAGACCCTCAACTACTACCTGTCCCTCCGGACCGCACGACGTCAAGTACCCCAGTGTTTCTTAACCTGTGCTGACTCACTGACATAACTTGACTTTCAGTGGGGATTAAGTAGTCAAATTATGTAGTTATTACATTGTTATTATCATCGTATTATTATAATTATTGTCGTCATATAAAATTTTAGGACTATATTCGGTGAACTTTACCGGAAGTCTATACATATAAAATTTCTGTGAATTTATAATCATCTTCGACTACATATAAAGGTAAAGGTGAAAAGTCACACTTTCACCTTGATTCCTATCATTTATCTTTTTCTTCCCTATATCATTTTTCTACGATCTTAAACCAACCTACTTCTTTATTAGGGGTTCCTCGTTTCTTTAGTCTAAACTTCCAATAAAATTTTTTAGAAGGGAAAAATACGAAGGGAAAAATTTATGTGGAAAATAATAAGAGTGTTTTAGACACACTCTATAGTCATATTCTTTAGAAATATTCTTGTTTTAAACCTTTTTTTCTCCTTTTTCATGGGTTTAGGCATGGTGACTCTACCTTCGGATTATGTTATAGTATATAAGAAGACGACAAAAAACCACTCGTATACACACTCGTGTATTTTACAAATTGTACCCTAAAAGATTTATCATAGAAAGTATTAAACTTAAAAATTTTTAAGTGTCTGTGTACTCGTGTGTATGTTATAAAGTACAATTGTTTAAATCTAACGTAGTATAATAATCACTTACAAACATACGGAGACATTTAATGTGATGATGAAAAATATTAGATAAAAAAGACTCTGAAAACAAAAATATTTGTTACGAAATTATTCCTACCAATAGACCGAAACTTGTCCAAAGACTAATAAGAGGACCGTGGAATGTACATATCGAAACGGAGATTTTAAGATGAGTTCAATTAAAGATTTTTCGTAGTCATTCACTTCCGTTTTCACCTTACATACGTTTTTCTGTCTTTTAAAGTCAAATAGACCCAAAGTTAACACAGCCTTAGTTTCATTCATCAAAAGTTTTTTGTGTGTAAAATTCATTTATACGTATCAAGGTTAAACAACTACATCAATTAAACTCCTTTTGAACAATATAATATGGAATTTTACGGATAATCAATAGTACTTATTGATTTCCCATATAATTTTTATAATTTATTTTTTCACACCCGTAGTGGTTCGATCTTCCCTAATGTCGAGTTTATTTTTTCCTTCGACAGACAACAGATATAATCGACTTAAAGTTAAGACCAATCATTCATTAAATTTAAATCCTTATTTAAATATATCGGATAAACACTTGGATTCTAGACTAGGTTATAACGAAACACTCCGAACCTTGATTCGACTTACAGAAATTCGTAACTTTCGAGAATGAAAAACAAACCAAAACCAAACAAACCCAAAAATATTCTATAAGGAGGTAAATTCAGAGTAAATAACAGTCATGTCACTTAATTTTACTAGATATAAACAGTACTTACCCTCTATAAAGGTTAGTCGTTTCATGTCAGGGTAGAGTAACCGGTCAAATTAATACACAAAATATTAAGTGTGTCTAACTCGATCTCAAATTTAATAATTTAACCTCCTTTGAACTTCGTTTCTTCGTAATATTTTTTCGTTATGATTTAACTTTCTCTAAACACGAAATATGGTCACGATAACTATAAAATATTTTTTAGTCCTTTATATGTCAGATTCTGAAAATCCAATACAGAAAAAGACAAATTTCGTTTGTAAAAGTGAAACCTATTCCTTAAGTCGTAGTCGTAGGAGTAGACATTAACGTTTGACATGAATAAGTTAGAGTCACAATTCTCTTAGTTCACATACATATGGATATATTTTTATATAGTTTCAAGAACCATTTGTGTTAACATTTGGAACAATATTACGGGTTTGAATTTTAAGTAGTCCTGTTAGGAACGTCAGAAAATAATAATAATGATTTTAGGAATGTTTCATCGACTTTTCAACTGAGGATGTTGGACCCTAGTTTATAGTTTTAGACTACAGTTTTTCAGACGTTCTACAAGAAGGAAGACTTTCTTTAGAAGGTCAGTCACTCTGTCAGTCGATTCTCACCCATTAAAATAACTCACGAGAGAGACGGTCCTATAACTTAAGGGAGTAGGTAGAGTTTTCGAAACACAATAGAAACTGAGGATGCAGAGGAAACACGAGGTACGGATAGTCAATACTTTTCCGTACCCCGTCGGAGACAACGAGGACGGAAACGCCAAGACCTGGGTACTCGAGTCGAGATAAAGTAAAGGACAGGAATCTACAGTTGCTCTAACGATTAAGATAGTAATATTTTTCTCGTAATGAGGGTGGTCAAAGTTCCACAAAGACTGGGAGTGTTGGTTTTATCGGCATTGATCGTATGAAGTCTGAAGTGAGGAGGTGGACGTTAGACGAAATATACCTCTGATATAATAAATAAAACCTGAGGTGTTATGGGATGTAGAAACGAACACATAATGAAAAAGTAGAGGTAACAACTTTGACATCAAGTAGGAACTTTCGAGTCACATTTACGATGACGAAATTTCTTTTACACAGAGTAGGACAGGTGGTCCGACAGTCTAGGACGGGTCAACACAGAACCAAACTAAAAAGACCACTACGAAAGGACGAAGGATTTAAGACGGAAAACGACATAATGGTCTGAATCTAGTGGGAAATGGGCGACAGGTAGAGAGTGGAAGTGTGTAGTCTATCGACCCGTGAATACTCGTCACTTACCGAGAGTCAGTGAAAATTCTGGATGTGTCCATCGTACCATAGGACGAGGAACATACTTATCTATAAACACTCTCTTTGTGTACCTATTTGTTTATTTTCTTACTCTTAGTGAGTCATATAAATATCCTGTGGTAGATCTCTTTCGAATCCTGTGACTTCTACAGAAGGATCCTTTTGAAATCTGACTTTAATACTCACCCCTACATAACAAGTAAAACCTTCAAAACGAAAAAATTTTATAGTGTTACAGAAGAAAAAGTGACAACAAAAGTCACAAACCCCCCCGTACCCAGGTGCAGTCTTCATAGGGGTACCAGAAACCCTGTGGTCGTCTACCGTCCTGGACTCGGTACTCGACTTGCGTCTAAATTAAATTTTTTGTGTAGTCATACTAGATACAAGACGAAAACCCGTTGTAAAGTTTTTCCTCCGAATATTTGGACGTCGTTAAGTGACCACTCCTTTTACACCTACTTTTTAACTATTGATCGACACTATGTCGGTCAACCTCGTTGTTGTTCTTGTTTCTTTTTGTAAAAATTTCATGGCCTATTCACTCAGACCTAGGATATAACTGTTAATTCTATCGGTTGTAATAGTAATAAGTAGTAAGGGTCAACTTAAAAGTGTCATCCACTATCACAAGTCAACTTCCTTGGTTAAATAGATAAGTAAAGTTGAGTTAATAAGTATTTAAGGTAGAGTGATTCCTCTGTGTGTTCTCGGTTACCCTACTAATTTAGATCTACAACTCTAGTATAAGCTATAATATGATAACTCAACATTTCGTGGAATCTCCCGGTAAAAAAAGACAAAGGAAGGGTGTCTTTCTCAGAGAAAACGCTTCAGGAACCGTCCGGGAACGATTGGAGGTCTATCAACTTACTGACTATGTAAAACAGTAAGTCTAAAAAAAGAGGTCAAAGTGGATTCCCGAAGGGACTAGTCCGGAAGGTTTAGTCTAGAGGAGACCTTATTAAATTATATTGAAACAAGAGAAAATCAAAGAAGTAGTACGAAGACAACATGTCGTATAGTTAATAAGTGATCAAAAAAAATAAACAAACAAATAACAACGAGAGATTTGTCATCCCACATTATTGGTTTTATTGTTCCTGACACACATCTAACAAGTGACTACATGAATGTAACTATTCCTGTCAAAGTCCGTATACCGTCTTCAAGATGACGATAAATGACGTACAATAACTTAATTTGATTAGTAAGAAGTTTCGATTCAGTAATAAAAGGTTCCCTTAGGTGAGATAAGGATCTCGGGGGACAAACTTTCGGAAAGATCAAAACGTCGATCTGAGACGGTGGGATGTCAAATAGTCTGAGGGGACTGTTCCGACGACGACGACGATGTCAGTGAAGTCAGCACAAGCTGAGACACGCTGGGGCATCTACGTCGGGTGGTTCGAGGGGACACGGACCCTAAGAGGTCCGTTCTTGTGACCTCACCCAACGGTAAAGGAGGAGATTACGCACTTTCACTTTTCACTTTCACTTCAGCGAGTCAACACAGGGTGAGAATCGTTGGGGTACCTGACGTCGGACGGTCCGAGGAGGCAGGTACCCTAAAAGGTCCGTTCTCATGACCTCACCCAACGGTAACGGAAGAGACTGTTCCGATGAGATAGAATTTCGGCTAGTAAGATTATAAACTTTGGAGATACACTCAGTTAGTTGTACAATGAACTCGATCTTAGGAAATAGTAAGAGAGAGGATCAGTGGTTCTGTAAAACGTAAAAATTTTGTTAAATTTTTCAAATTATTAACTTTGCCACCAACTCTGGGTTATAAATACCACAGAGGTCTCGTCACTAAAAGTGGAAGGAACTCAGACACCTAAGTTCACAACACTTAAGGTACTTCTGTGTTTAGAAGAGTAGTCTTTTAATTTGTACGTTCGTTTGTAAATATATGTTAAAGTCCTCTAAATGTCTATGGGGTTTAGATATATTTACGGGATTTATTATTTATTCTACAAAGTTCTATATTAGAGTTAGAAGTTCCGTGGGAAAGAGATGTCTACCCATTCTCGGTAGGGATAAAAAGGAAAAAAGAAACGAAGTATTAAAATAAAACATCGTGTATACCATCAAATCTTGGATATACTACTTGTAGAAAGAGTTCTTTTTGCCCTTTTACAAAAAATAGAGTTTGACATGTTAGAAGTNTTCTCATGACCTCACCCAACGGTAACGGAAGAGACTGTTCCGATGAGATAGAATTTCGGCTAGTAAGATTATAAACTTTGGAGATACACTCAGTCAGTTGTGCAATGAACTCGATCTTAGGAAATAGTAAGAGAGAGGATCAGTGGTTCTGTAAAACGTAAAAATTTTGTTAGATTTTTCAAATTATTAACTTTGCCACCAACTCTGGGTTATAAATACCACAGAGGTCTCGTCACTAAAAGTGGAAGGAACTCAAACACCTAAGTTCACAACACTTAAGGTACTTCTGTGTTTAGAAGAGTAGTCTTTTAATTTGTACGTTCGTTTGTAAATATATGTTAAAGTCCTCTAAATGTCTATGGGGTTTAGATATATTTACGGGATTTATTATTTATTCTACAAAGTTCTATATTAGAGTTAGAAGTTCCGTGGGAAAGAGATGTCTACCCATTCTCGGTAGGGATAAAAAGGAAAAAAGAAACGAAGTATTAAAATAAAACATCGTGTATACCATCAAATCTTGGATATACTACTTGTAGAAAGAGTTCTTTTTGCCCTTTTACAAAAAATAGAGTTTGACATGTTAGAAGTTTGACACTTAATAGTTATCGTTTAGTTTAGGTGACCGAATATGAAAGTTTAGTAAACCGTTTTTTTTTTAAAAAGGTGGAGAGTCTTTGTATTAAGACAATTGGTAACAATCCCTATAAAAATGAACATACTGAAATTCAGTCACTATACTTTACGTTGTTCTGATGTAAATATGGGAGAGATATGAGACAAGGACTAACAGAGGAAAATTGCTTGAGGTGACTCTCTTTTACGTAAGTCAAAACCAGACGCCATAAAGGTTTCCGTTCTATGCGGCTGGAACTATCGAATGATTCACTATGCTAAAAGATATCCGTTGTGTGTTTTTATTTTACTAAACAAAATTGAGCGTCAGTAATATCCGTGACGGACAACATAAAGAGAGATGTCGTCTTAATTTATCTACCAAAATAAGACCGTCTTAGAGTGAGGGGGGCGAAAACGAAAACAGAGAGAGGACTCTCCCTACTCTGGAGGAGACAGTTGGGTCTGCGAGAATGACAGTGATCCGTCTTTCTTTCGTGGAGAGACACATACTCCTACTAGCCGACGGTTATCTAAACCGACAGTTGGTGGGTTTTCGTGACAGTGAGTCACAGTTTCGTGATTGTTGTTTCGTTAATAGGTGTGTTTTTTCTTTCTCTTAGTCTTCTGGGTTCAATACATCTATTTTGTCTCGGTCACTTTTTTATATTGTTCACGGAGACTTTCGATTTCACACCAAATCGAAGGAGAGTTATGCGACGGTGTAGTAGACACTTCGGCAGGGTTAAAAAAAAAAAAAATTAAAATTCGAACCGTTCATAAAGACTAACAAACACTTTGTGACTGTTTATGAAAAGACTCCGTACATGTAGAAAAATATAATTGTAACGATAGAATGTACATCCTTTTTATTTACGTACGTCCTAGTTAATTTTAAGTCCGTTTAGATACCGAGTTGAATACTTTCGATTCCTCATTGTCAGGATTTCTCTTTACGACAGTGTCCCAAAGTAAAGTCTGCCTGTCTTATATCTTAACCTTTTCCCTTCGTCGTTGACTTATAAGATCAAACTACTATGTTCCGTTTCACATAGTTTATGATAGTCGAGTCAAGTCAGTGGGTCAGTACAGACTGAGAAACACTGGGGTACCTGACGTCGTGCGGTCCGAAGGGACAGGTAGTGGTTAAGGGTCTCGAACAAGCTTCAGAACAGGAAACTCGACTACTACGGTAGGTTGGTCGAGTAGGAGACAACAGGGGAAGAGGACGACGGAAGTTAGAAAGGGTCGTAGTCCCAGAAAAGGTTGTTCAGTCAACCGGTTTCATAACCTCAAAGTCGAAGTCGTGGTCAGGAAGGTTACTTATTAGTCTGACTAAAGGAAATCCTAATAACCAAACTAAAGAAACGTCAGGTTCTCTGAGAGTTCTCAGAAGAAGTTGTGGTGTCTAGTTTTCGTAATTAAGAAGTCGAGAGTCGAAAGAAATATCAAGTTGAGAGTAGTTTATGATATTAGGATTATTTTTTCTTTTAATATTAGACACCTAATGATCTTTCACAACATCCATACTCAGTCTTTACGATTAAGTTCTAACTTACACGTAAATAACCTTATTATCACAGACCAATCGTTTCACTTAAAAGACAATCCATCAATAAATAAATAAATTTACGGATGGGAGATAAGTTGTTGATAAATAATTCGTGGACTTTTCACTTTTTTCATTATCAGTGAGTCAGTACAAACTGAGAAACTCTGGGGTACCTGACATCGGATGGTCCAAGAAGACAGGTACCTTAAGAGGTCCGTTCTTATGACGTGACCCAACGGTACATGAAGAGGTTCCCTAGAAGGGTTGGGTCCCTGACTTGGACTCAGAGGACGTAACGTCCGTCTAAGAAATGGTATACTCGGTGGTCCGTTCCGGGATAATTCGTGAAAGTCACAAGGTTTTTGAAGTCAGTTCAGAACCCTATGTCTTCCCGTTCATTCTGGATAGAATTTATAGGAACCCTCTCAAATGACCATTTCTGTCTACTTTTGTACATCTATTTTTCTATTGAGAACTGATTCCAAAGTTATGTACGTCAAGTCGAGAGAAAGACTGAGATATAAAATAAACAGGACACGGAACCCCGGTATGGGTAAAGAAAGAGACCCTACCTAAAGATACGAAATATTTTATTTACTCTTCCCGGTTTAATCTGAGATTAAATTAAAACAAGATTTTTTACTAAAATAAACTACCGTAGATATTTCAGAAAAGAATATTGGGTGTAAGTATCAAGAGTCTCTTTCTATTGCCTTAGATGGTTCTTATGAAGTCCGTATTGTGACGTTTATAAAACATTCAAAAAAGGGAGACTTTCGGTTATAAAAATGGATTCAGGTGATAGTAGTAGTGACAAAATTAATTATACTATAAGAGATCTAAGACCACATACAAGTTGTATACCCTTGTAAATAATATTTTTACTTTTTACTGTTTTCATACATTTAATAAGTCTTTTTACAATTTTTAACACCTTTCATCCTCCCTACCATTTACTGATTTATCTAAATAAAAATTCATTATAGAAACATTTTAACAATCACACGACGTACGACTCACTGAATTAACAAGGACTGTGAAACGTTGGGGTACCTAATGTCGGGTGTTCCGAGGATACAGGTACCCTAAGAGGTCCGTTCTTATGACCTCACCCATCGGTAAAGGAGAAGGTCCCTTAAAAGGGGTGGGTCCCTAGCTTGGGTGCAAAGAACACAGAGAACGTAACCATCCGTCTAGGAAATGACGACTCGGTAGTCCTTCGAGGGTTTAATTAGACTATAATTAAGTCTATATAAATAGAAGACCTATAAATAAAATATTTTATACTTTTATAACAAAATCTTATTTTTTAATGTGTCGTGGTACTTAAAATTAAAAACAAAAGAATCTATTCAGGATATATGAAAACATTTGACAACTAATAGTACTCTTATACTTTGACACACTTCCTGTCAACCTTATAAAACTAAAACGAATATCTACCGTTTTAAATTACATAATTGGTATGCTAAATTATTCTAATGGATTATCTTCTGACTTTTATAAATAATTCTTTAAATTTTATATCTTTCACAATTTATAAAATACGAAATTCAGACTGAATAGAACTATAACTTTTCAATGTATATTATCCTTCTTTCTATTTTAGAAAAATACGTCTTTACTATTATATGACTCTCAAAAAATTCAATTAAGTAAAAAAATTTTAAATACAAAGAAAGTATAAAAGAGGAAACTAGTGGTTATCTAAAACAAAACATTGAGACGAAACTTAGTACGTAAGACAACAAGTCATATTTTTGTAATTTTACCCAGTCCCTATACTTTTGTACACAAATTCTTGGTTTTAGTAGATTCTTTTCAAAAGTGTACTCCTTTAAGGTATGACCAAAACATTCTAAATATGTCTTATGTGTTCTCAGTTATAGGAAAGAAGAACAAGTCTCATTGTAGGATAATGTATAAACCACTTTGACTTTCAGCGAGTCAACACAGACTAAGAAACGCTGGGGTACCTGACATGTCAGGTACCTTAAGAGGTCCGGTCTTATGACCTCACCCATCGGAAAGGGAAGAGGTCCCCTCGAAGGTTTGAGTCCCTAACTTAGGTTCAGAGGGTGTAACGTCCGACTAAGAAATGGTCGACTCGGTGTCCCCTTTGGGTTTTACAGTCATTTCGTCCCCCTTGGGTCTATACTTGGTCCCTGGAGTAATGTATAAACCATTACTTGACACTCAGGATTAAAGATCGACCCTTATGATTTAAATTGGATCAAAAGGTTTAGTCTTGGACCCTCTATCCCCTTCGTTGTCACTAAAAGTTCTTCCTAGCCTATCTTCCATGGTACAACTTGACTTCTTTGATGAAGAATATCGTCTCCGTCCCTATAAAATAAGTAAAAACTAAGAAATAGTGGGTCGTGTTACGACTATGTACCAAGTGATACAATGTATAGGTAGTGTAACTTTAATCAATTTACCTGTGATATTTATTCTTGTGAAACCGAAGTCCTGTTAAGGATGATACTTTCATTGAGACTTGACTAGTGTAGATACCATCAATCTGGGCCTCTTCCGTTACCGTGGGGTGAGGTCATGAACGGACCTTTTGGGGTACCTACCTCCTCGGACGACCCGGCGTCAGGTACACAGCGAATCTCAGACTGTGCTGACTTACTGACTGAAGTGAAAGTGAAAAGTGAAAGTACGTAACCTCTTCCTTTGCCGTTGGGTGAGACCACAAGAACGGAACTCTTAGGGTCCCTGCCCCCTCGGACCACCCGACGGCAGATACCCCAGCGTGTCTCAGTCTGTACTGACTTCACTGAATTGTCGTCGTCGTCGTACCATAAATCTGGTAGTCGACACTTTAATACATAGATAAACTATCGTTATTGTGTGGTTCATAAATTTGTAGAGTCTACTCATTATATAAAACCCATCAAGTTTAATTTTTATTTGTGTATGTGTGTGTGTGTGTGTGTCTCATGAGTGATGTAAACTTTACCAATGAATATAAAATGTAAATACCTGTCAAAACCTCGTAAATCTGATTTTTATTCTTACTTTTCAACGGAAATAAAGGAAGAGAAAGATTTCATGACTTCCATATAAAAGTCTAATGATCAGCTCGGTAACGATATAGAATGGACCATCTTAGTATTTGTCTTTTTATAAGACATGTATAAAATACATGTCAACGTTTATGTTGTATCGATAAAATAAAGTTCATCTCTTTTTGACTCAAAATTTAATTAAAGTTTAAAATACATTATAATTTTTTTGAGGAGAGAAACGATCTGTAGAGGTAACCATACGACTATTACTATTACAACAGTTATTATTTACGAACAGATTGGAATGATCTGTTGGACAAGTTTTACGTAATGTGTAGAATTGAGTAAATTAAGATTATCGGTGGAATACTCAAATAACAATAAAGGTAAAACGTCTCCTTGTTTCCGTTTTGTTGAACAGTATTAGTATGTCGATCATTCACGTCTCGACTTTAAACTGGGTTTCATAAACCAAGGTTTAAGGTACGAGAATTGGTCATTTTTCGGTGAGTCAGTACAGGCTGAGAAACGGTGGGGTCCCTGATGTATCAGGTACCTTAAGAGATCCGGTCTTATGACCTCACCCATCGTAAAGGGAAGAGGTTCCCTAGAAGGGTTGGGTCCCTAACTTGGGTCCAGAGGGTGTAACGTCCGTCTAAGAAATGGTCGACTCGATATTCCGTTCGGGATTTGGTCATCTACAGTTATTATTACAAAATATGTATACATATATATATTATGTATGTGTGTGTATATATATATATAGGTATTTTTATGATTTTATATAGTTACTAGTTAAATTTTTTGTAATTCACATAGAATTTCTAATGGAATGTTAATCCCAATAATATCTTACCCACGAACCTTAATTTTTACCCATAACCCCATTATAGTAAAGTACAAAGGATCTAATTCTTGTTATAATAGGAAATTTTAAGAGTCTTTTTTTTTACGCATTATAATCTATTTTACTGGGACGGTTAAATTTTAAACTTGGTCACTTATAAGTCCTATTTATAAAGAGAAACTTGTATAAGTAAAACTTACTGACCGAACTGTTTTACGGTTAAAGTCAAACGAACTATTAATAATTGTTAAAATGAGTTATCGAACAAAATAAATGAAGACAAATATTTATTTTAAGATAAGAATTTCCTTAAACTGTCATAGTATATTTCCAAAATAGTTTACACAATTTATTTACTTCCAGATTCGATGTCGAGTCTTGGTTACTCTGTTTTCTCCAGTAAATGATTAATTTACTTCTGTAAGACGTTACGTTTCACATAAATGATTCTGTTTTTATGTCTTGATAAAACACTGAGAATGTATGCATTCCTACTGTAATCAACACGCATGATCCTTTTTTCAATGGTTTGTCAAGTAGACATCGGTCAACGTGAATTTTATCATTCTATACAATAGTGTCCCGTTTTCGGTTTCTGTCTTCCTAAAGTTTAAAATTTTTCTTTTCCTCTTTTGGAATCCATACAAGAGATTATAACATTTTTACCTCTCTTGTTCAACCGTAAAGACCTCTCAGGAACTATCCTTTCCTAACCAAAAACTCCATCTTGTGTTTAACAAAACAATATCAAAGACAGGAACTCATTTTACCCGGTCCGGGTCCCTGTGTAACTGATTGTTCCTTCCCACTTGGACTGGAAAGGGAACGAGAACTTCAAATGGTATCAATAGATAATCTTGAAAATAGCTGGACGAAAATAAAATAGAATACCAACACACAAAATAAAAATAAAAAACAGAGTAGAAGACGTGAAGGTTTAGATTATCGATCTTTATGTTTTCTTCAGGTCTTTAACAACAGTACGTATCACGTACACTTACCTAAAGAATCTTAGAAACGGTTAAACCCATCGAGGGTTGAACCTTTCAAAGGGTCTACCCACGTGAATTTTTTTCAATACAGTAAGAGGTTGAACGACAACTGTTTACAAAGACACCTACGATTATCTGTATTTACAATAAAGAATAAATCTGATTCATATCTTCATCTTGTAAATGTTGTCGGGTAATCTCTAAAAATAGTCGGTCCTCACCTTTTACCGGACCCTCTTTTCGTTTTTGTAATGTTAACATATCACGTCAATTAAGCACACAACCGAGACGGTTCCACACACAAAGACCTCGTAAAATCGGTCTCAAGTTATCATCCTAACACTAAACCCCACTCCCTACCATAAAAGTTTATAGACACAAAAATAAATAAATAAAAAATAGTAGATTAAGAAAATAAGAAAATATAGTTTTAAGATATATGACTCAATTTACCAGTTTACCAACATATTTCAATTAATCCTTTTTCTCGTCCAGGAACAAGTGGAGGAGAATGTGAAATGACAGGGGTCTACATTGGTGAAAGTCGAGAAGATGGACTAAGTAAACCGTTAATTAAGACATAGACATTTGTCGTACGAACATAACGACAAAGAACTGTAATCCAAACCTGTAGTCGATTATTAAAGGGTGATATCTTCTACTTATAAATCGACAGAAAAGCGGGGTATGTACTAGAGAAGTCTTTCTTTCCTCTTCTTTAAAGTTGACACTGTATTCCTTTCTAAGGATTTTTTCTAAGAGTGTTTTATACCGTTGTCTTTACTTTTTGAGTAACCTTCCTAATCCTCTATTTCACCTCCTTGAGAGAGTCTCTCATTTTATCCTTCTGTTTATCTTCCTTTATCTCTCTCCTTTCCTTTGACCTCCTGTGTAGGTCTAAAGTATACGTATTTTCCTCGACATTCTTCTTCTTTCTTTCACCTCCTTCCTTTAATTTTTTTTTATATAATCAATGTTTTTAAAGGGGTTTGAGTCTTCGTAGGTAAACGTCTACTTTTTCCGGGAGACTCACAAGTTATATTGCCCCCTTTTATCTGGACGTCATTTCGGATAGTGGTACTTGGTGACTCTATGTTCCCCCTTCGACTTCTCTATTATTCGAAGATTTTTTTTGTGTCCGGTGTATGTCTTCTACTCCTTAGTCTTGTCGTGACGTAAAGAGTTGTCATTGACCTTTGATCTTCTATTGTCTCGTTTCGGAGGTGTTAATTTTTGTTCTTTCTAAATGTCACGTCTCAAGATATAGTCGATTAGATAGTTAGTTCACAATCCCAATTCTTATTTCTAAACAAACCTGTATGTTCCGGAACCTATAAAATGGACACTACTTAGGACTCCTTCTGTGATCTCCTACACGAGGTGTTTTCACTCCCTCATTTGGTTTTTTACTCCGTCTATATCCTGTACTATTTGTCCCCTTAGTTGTGTCTGTTCTTCACTAATTCTAGGGTCCTACCACCTCTTCCCTTTGAGGTTCCATTGTATACTTGAAGTCCGGGGTCTCCCGTCAGGTTGGGTCTACCCTTGTCCAGTCTTCTGAAACCCCTGTGAAGACATTTTGTTACTTTAATTGTCTTGACCTACGTAGATTTATCAAGCCCTTCGTTAATTCTGTTGACCACTTCTCAAATCCGAAGACAATTTATGTTTATGTATCTTTCGATTTGTTTATTTTCCTGTTCTATTAATAAATAATGTTTCTTTTGTTTTTAGTATGTCTTTTCCTTTGGTTTCGTGTTATAAATGTATCAATATTATTTTGTGAGCTATATCTAGATTCGCGTTAGTACTAGACACAAAAATGTTATTTTCTGTAGACATGAAAATTGATTTAATTAATACAAAAGGGTAAAACTTACTATGTCTGATCCTGAGTTAGACTACTTTTTACTTAGATCCAAACGATTAACCTATGAAGGTTTTACCACCAGTGGCATGAGTTTATTAAGTAAACCACCGTCTACCACCCTTCCCTATTCTTTACTTCTGTCCAAGAGTAGTGGGCTTGATTCCTGTCCTAAAAGATAATTACATCTGTGTGTGTCTCACCTCTGTCTTATCAGAGTCAAATAATGTACTAGGACTTAGACTCATCCCTTTATTAGGGTAAAGAATGTTAGTCCAGAGACGGTTAAATAAAACCAAGGAAATTTGTTTATGATCCTTTTCTCTTTTCTCTCCCCCCTTTTTTTCCCTTTTAGTACACTTGAGTCCGTCTCTCGGTTTCTTGTGATAAAGATTTGCATTAGTAACGAAACCTTTAAGTTCCAATCCTCTTATAGTTTAACTAGATTTTATTCTGTGCATAATTATAAATTATACTAAAGGAGGACGGGGACACGGTCAGTCTGTAAACCAGGGATCGTACTGTAATTACTCTGACATTCGAGGAACTCTGTCTGTGGTACAGACCAAATAAAGAGGTGTGGGGTGCCCTAAATAGGGTCACTGATCATGAATTTCCCCGAGTTTTGTATAAACTTCTCTCTTTAGGTTTTATTAATCGGGACACAAATAGAATTTGTTTCTAAACGAAGGTAAGTTTTAATCAGTGAACGACGGTGCGTCGAGACCTTCTGAGATCTAACAGTTCCTTATTTATGTTCGTGTATGTTTAGTAACGATGTGAACGTTTTAATTTGTGGCTTAACCCATCAACGGTTCAGGGAAAGGTTAAAAGGACAGAGACCTGTAGGGAAGTGGACGAGGAGATAAAAACACCGATCTCTCTTTTAAGTCACATGATCAAGACCATAACAAAAAGATAAAAGTCCCACCACCAAAATCCGAAAACCTCCATCTTCCCTCAGTTACGTTTCCACGACCGTCAAAGTTTATTTTTGATAACGAAACGAAGTCCAATTTAGTGAATTGGACGACACTAGTTAATCTTAGGTAAAGCGATAACTCGTGTCGATCCACGAAATATTTTCCCAGTGTCCCTCCGTGTATGTTTCTACAGGTGAGTCGAGACGTGCACCGTCCTTGGGAAGTGGTCGACACGTTTTACCAGTGATGTACCTACGCCCTGTTCATCCAGGTGGGGGAGGTGGGGAGGAGGGGTGACACCTTTCTGATGTCTCAAGACCTTAAATGTAGGATATGTTCACTCTGGTCACTAACGTACGTAAAAAATTTTACGACAAAATAATTTAAAATAAAACGTAGTATCTCTTATAACGGTCTCAGAAATTGTGTGTACTATTTAGAGAGTGAAAAGAATAAATAACTGTTTACTACCTTCAGCTTTTGTTAAGCAGGGGACGACCCCGGTGAGTAAATATTTTGGTTCGGACGACGATGCGTGGTCCAAAATTCAGTTTTGATGTGTCGAGTATGTGAGAGCGGGAATATGAGTCTCCATTCTTTTCCGTTTATATTTACAGACGAGTCTTTATCTCCGTCAGGATATTAGTCGGTTTCGTTTTACGATAGAGAATGTAAATGGATATCACAGGAACTTCTTCACATTACCCTTTCGTCCGTCCTGAAGACTGTCACAGTGGGTTCTGACCTTGGATAAATTAAATGGTTAATTACTCAGTGATTGGAAAAGAATTCTAATGAATTTTGTATGTGTAGGTAGATTAAGAGATTTTGTGGCGTATTTGTCATAAAAAAAAGAAAACAATTTCTTTTGTTTTGGTGTTACGTGAATGAGTTCCTATCTTTTCTATCCGTTCAATAAAAACGGAAATATTAGACTTAGACAATTTATACTTTTTTTTAATTTATTAGAAATTCCTAGGTGTATAGACAGTAAAAAAGATTTTTAATACACACATTTTGTCTTTTTTTTTAATTGTCTGGTAATACATCAATCCTTTACAGATAAAATTAAGATAGGGGACTTTATGTTTAAAGATTTCGACTTAGAACGGTATTAGGATTTCAATACGACCTTAAGGACGAACGCAGTCTCCACAAGACATGACAGAATTAAAATATTTCCCTTTCGTTAGACATAAAGGATACGTATGGAACCAGTACCGTTACCAACCAACTCACAATAAAACTTGGGGACACCGATAACGGGTAATCAAGGTCACCTCTTTCTATTACTGAGGAACCATATCATTAAATAGTATGATGATCCAGACTTAAGGTATAAGTCGGTGACATGTACTCTGGTTAGGTGTTTCTTCTGTTTCTTTTGGTCTGTTGAACTTTTGGTTAGTTTGTAAAACGTAGCCAACGATGTTCTTCTTTAACACAACGAAACAAAACAGACTCTTAAGTGGAGAAGTAAATTTAGTTCCCCATCAATAAGACGGAGTAAATCCGGTGATGTCTGACAATGGGAAAGTATTCAGTCTTGTACCTTATTTAGACTTTTATACGTTATTTAAATGAAATTTTTTCCCTTCGCTTTCTGTACATTTTAAAAACACAGACATAAGAGAATTGAGTTTCTTAACTTCTATAAACATATGATCCTTTTCTTTTCATCGTGTCTTTCCAAAAGAAAAAAAAGGACTGTTTAGTTATCCTAAATAGAACCTCTTAGGTGTGAAATTTATGAGACGTTGGTCACCTTGTGTAAAAGATTCTACTGGTTGACCCCAGACCATGTGAGTCCCAGGTATTAATTTATACGAAAGAGTCTTTAGTTTTATCACTCAAACTAAAGTAGTCTTGAGACTTATTTCTCCTTGATCATAAAGTTTTCGTCTCGTAATCGGACGACCGTAGAGATTTCTATACCAACCCCATCGTCGATGAAGTGGTTTAGGTTAGAGAAATGTTTCGGTCTTTAGTTTCTCTAAATAGTAACGGTTACGACCACTAATCTTTCACATTAAACAGTCACGGTAAGTCATCGGTCACTTACTTACCTAGTCCGGATAGACGTTAGACCGAAAATTACAATTTTGCCCTTAAGTGAATCTGTCTATTAGATAAAGAGTTTTTCCTTAACTGAAATTTTTCAGATAAACTAACATGAAAGTAAGTAAATAATGAACATAAACCTTTACAGGATAGAACGATCGAAGGGTTCGAGGATTAAGGAGAGATGACCAAGAGACTGAAGACTCTTGTAGATGGTCAACCTTTGTCAGAGTGTGAATAGGTCTTTTGGTCTCTTTTATATTTTACCTCTCTTCTCTTTTGAAATATAAAATCCGGTGACGGAGAAGCCATCCGTTAGGACTTCTTAAAGGTTTTCTTTTTTTTTTTACCTATCCAATCTTTTCTTACACCAACTTAATACGTTCGGAATGAATATGTGAATGAAACGATGTCTTTGTCAACCCTCTGAAATTTCCTAGTCTCAACCGGTTCTTATTATTACATAAGTCGAAACAATGTTAAGATAGTCATTTTACACCCAAAAATAACTTCCATTTTAATTCGAACAGAAGAGACTATGAGAATTTTGTCTATTTTATTGAGTAGACAAATGAGACAACTTTCGTACATACCTTTTATACAAAGTCTAAGTCAAAAGTTGACTAAAAAAAGTTCGATGTCCTATTGAAATATACCGAAGACTTTTAATAATGTCGAGTCAGTCAAGGAAAGTAGTATAATGAACAAAATTAACTCATATGAGAGAAACTGACTGACTGGCTGTTCAGCGAGTCAGCACAGGCTGAGAAACACTGGGGTATCTGACATCGGATGGTCCGAGGAGACAGGTACCCTAAGAGGTCCGTTATCATGACCTCACCTAACGGTAAAGGAAGAGGTCCCTTAGAAGGGTTGAGTCCCGAGCTTGGACCCAGAGGGCGTAACATCTGTCTGCGAAATGGCAGACTCGGTGGTCACAAAGGATTCAGGTAAGACTAAGGACCGAGAAGATGAGTGTAGGGACAAAGACGGGTTTAGACAAATTGAATAGTAAGGAAAACTACCTCCCGAATAAAGGTGTCTTCACATTATCTAAGTGTTTCTTTGAATGACGGTATCTTTATAGTAATGGGAATAGTACTTCTATAAAAGAGAGAATTTTAGATGAAGTATTAATTTCACAGGAAAATTTCAACCTAAATTTTTTTTTACACATTTGGTCAAGATGTCTTTCTCAACAGACACACATTTACACTGAAATGTCAATAATCAGACGGTTCACTAACACAATCTTCATTTAATTAATATAGTGATCCGTGTGACAACACAAGTTGAATAAAAAAAAAAAAAAAAAAAATGGGTTTTCCTGAAAGGGTTCCTTCCTTAAGTCAAGTCAAGTCAACGAGCCAACACAGACTGTGAAACCCTGTGGTACCTGACGTCGTGCGGTCCGAAGGGACAGGTAGTGGTTGAGGACTTCGAACGAGTTTGAGTACAGGTAACACAGACACTACGGTAGGTTGGTAGAGTAGGAGACGATGGGGAAGAGGAGGACGGAAGTTAGAAAGGGTCGTAGTCCCAGAAAAGTTTACTCAGTCGAGAAGCGTAGTCCACCGGTTTCATAACCTCAAAGTCGAAGTCGTACTCAGGAAGGTCACTTTTAAGTCCTGACTAAAGGAAATCCCAACTGACCGAACTAGGGGAACGTCAGGTTCAGTGTATTACACTGTTCCTCATTCCCCTATCACCACTTATTTGTTTATTGTACGATAAAAATTTTCACCCTCGGTGATACTTTAAGGTCGGTTGTCATAAGAATTGTCGTACACTGGGATCATATTGGTCTAAAAGACTAAACGAGTTTTCTTCGACCTTAAAGTCTAAACCTGTACTTGTGTAGACTAGTAAAATCTACGACCGTTCAATGTTTTTTATTACGCCTATTTTGTTTTATGTTAAAGTCCGGGGCTACTTGGATGATAACGACCAAAGGTTTGACACTAAATTAGTATCCTGAGGTGACTATAGAGTCTGTATTTGTTTTATCGGTAGGACCATATACCGTTCAAAATACTTACTAGTTCCTCGGACAGGATACAGAAGAATATATTACCGTCAAATTCGAACCATTACTATAGGGTGTAGATTATTACGTCGAGGAATGAATCCAATATTTTCGAGACCCTTGACTCTCAGGAAGGATTGTACAATCAATTCAAAATATATTTTGGATATAGTCAATCAGTCGATTCACTATGAAAAGATCTGTTTCCACTTGTAACTACGGGTTTCCAATACCAAATTACGAATTATGAGAAAATAAACATTATAGGTCATAATAAGATTACTTGTGGTCAGATATGTTGGACAACTATTAGTAATTAGATTGTTTTCGTGATATCCACTGTCGTCGTCTAGCGAAGGATACGATAAATTAAGTTGTTTTAGTTTTCGTAGAGTCAAATTTTCCCTCATTATCTATACTTTTCTTTCTGTCGACAACTTAGTAAGTCCAAAGGTAAAAATTAGTTATTGGTCAGGGTCTACAGTTTGTGCAATTGGGAGTCCTCTTTCTGAACGTTGTACAGTAGTCTCTTCCCAACGTCCCCCTGTCCCAACGGACGACCCCTGACCTAAGGAGACCAAAGGGACGCGTAGTGGTGTGAGACAGACCGACATGAGGAACACAACATGACCAAAGACTTAAGAGGACTTACGAGTCTTTATGATGTCGGGTACTGTCGTCACCGTTGAAGTACCCCTTTTTAGGTAATGTCCTCACGGGGGAACAACAACCCGAAAGGACCACCGAGTCACCATTTTAGTCGAAGGGAATATCGAGTCAACTATTTCTTAGGAAGACGTTACATCCTCTGGACCCAAAGTAAGGACCAAACCCTTCTGGGGGACCTCTTCCTTTACCGTTAGGTGAGGTCATATGAACGGACCTCTTAGGGTACCTGTCTTCTCGGACCACCCGATGTCAGGTACCTCAGCGTTCTCATCCTCTACTGAATCGTTGATTTGGTGGTGGTGTCCCCATTTCTTAGACGGACGGTTTAGTCCTCTGCACCCAAACTAGGGATCCAGCTCTTTTTGGCGACCTCTTCTTTTACCGTTGGGTAAGATCCTAAAGACGGACCTTTTAGCGTACCTGTATCCTCGGACCACCTGGCGTCAGGTACCCCGGTGTTTTCTAAGATTGTGTTGAACCACTGAGTTGTTGTCGTTGGGTAACAATAGTGAGTGATCAGTTCTCTGGGACCCACGGCAAAAAACAGTGTACAACAGAATATACCAGTGACACTTTATTACTGGTATCCCAATGTATGTCATACTAAACACATACACACACAAAGATTCGTGCTCCAAGACAAAAAGGGAACGATCACCAATAAAATTATCTTTTTTTTTTTTAACAGACTGGATATGGACCGACGATCGGTTCTTAATTTATATCGTTAAACAATGTCATTATAAGGGGGCCTCAGGAAGTCGTTCTTGTGTTTGATAAATTCAATACGAATTTCCATATAAAGTAAAAATTCAGAGTAGAGACCATGTACTGTATAAGATTCGTCGAAAGAGAGGTCCTCGTGTTTGTCAAAAGGAGTTATCGAAGAAAAGGACGGACCGTATCGAGAGAGGGACCACAAATGGTAAACTTAATATTGTAGACTAAAACCTTATATTATCAAAATAGGTCTTTTTTTGATTTTTGTTTTGACATGTATCCCTTTCCGGGGAGGATGGGACCCTTGGGGTAGTTTGGAATGATGATCAAAGAACACATTTTTTTTTTTTTTTTATATATATATATATATATAATGTAGAGTTAAAGTTTTGTTAAAAAAGACAAAGAATTTACGTATAGTTAACATCATTTAACAAGAATTAAAGATTTGTCTACAAATTTTATGAGAAAGTTCGTCATAACGTTAAAAGATACGAAAAGGAGAAAGGATACGATCCGACAGTAAAAAAATTTACTTAGGGTGTATAACATGTGTAACTGTCATAAACACAAAGTCGTTAGAAAAACCATAAAAGTCAACACATAATCACAGGACACTCACGATGTCGTTTAACGATAGTTGACCCACTGAATTTCGGTATATTTGGACCACCCCCCGCATTATAAGTTCTTTTTGTTGTTGTCCAGGTGAAGTTGTCATGAAGTTTAGTGTACTATAAAACTTTACACACAGGGAAGATACATCATCAAAAAAATTCAAAATTTGGAGTTTCGTAGGACACTCACATAGTCGTACGGGATCCTTATACATTTACTAAAAGACGAAAGCTCGTATTTCATATGTATCTATGTCTCTCTGTTCTAAAAAGGAAAACTTTTGTCGTAACGAAATACCGTCTAACGGTCTTGAGTCTCTCCGTACGATAGTACGACAGTCCTCCGTAACGTGGTTACTCCTTTCTATCGCCAAAGTCCATAACATATCTCATTAACACCACATCCATGAGGTTAACTATTTTCTCGTCTTTAAAACCGTAATGTAGTTATTCGTCATATTAATTCCATTATCCATCGTACGGTAGATTAGTTTAATGATGTCATTATGGTTACACACAATTGAAATTGTGAGAGACTTATGATTAATGATAGTGAAAATGTTATGTATCATATAAATTGTCTTAAATTGTATAGACCTATTAATGATAACACGATTATTTATTTTTATCAATAATAAGTTTTTTGTATGACATAGATCGAAAATTTTTTATAAAAGGTCAATACTTAATGGATGGTATACTAATCTCTTATATCTAAGTCAGAGTAAAAATTTCTACGAAATTACATTTGTAACATAGGGGATAGAGGTCAAACATATTCAGATGGAAATACCATATCTTTGCGTTCAATTTTTTTGTTGTTGTTCCAAAATATAAACTTTTCTGTAGATTTTTAGAGGTAACTCAGTAGAGATAAACACATTATCTTGACTATTTGCTACTTAAAGGATACTTTATAATAATAACTTTAAAGTCAATATGAACCGATAAAGAGTGAAAATTATATAAGATGACGAAAGTCTCTGAATCTTTCCCGAATCTATTAGTCATGGGCATTAAGTTCAGTGAGAGGGATAAGTATGGGGAAGAGTACGAAAGAAGAGAGGTAGAAAGACCACAAAAGTTGGTAGAACTATGAACTAAAAAAAAGATAAAAGAGATTAACAATAAAAAAGAATAGGGGTATCCGGTCGTAAGTAAAGAGAACCAAGTCAGTACGGATGAAGGAATGAGTAACAACTGTGAGTTCACAACTCAAGATTCACACAGTTACTACGAAAATGACTTAAATTGTCTTAGTTTCCAGTTGCCCTATATGTATACCTTCTTTAGGGACGTTAAATATTATGATATGTTACATGAAGGTCGAAAATTTATTCTGGGTTTGGTAAAGACAAACCGTTGTTATGACTGATGACAATTTGTTTTTTACTACAATACATGATCTGTAGATCGTTTTTGACCTTCCAAAATATGTTCGTAAGGAAGAGTGAACTTTACGGTATTTATGTTTCTTTACATTAATTTTATATATATTGTGTATTGTTACCCATCCAGTCCATAACGTTATTATCGTTATTTTTGTTCCGATCTTTTATTCACCGAGTCTTCTAGATTTTTTACTGAAGTTTTTAGATTTTTCTCGGATAACGATTGATATATCCTTTCCAACTATTATGTGGTCCAAGTATAGTGTATTACACTATGAAAACTTTGTCTCCCCACTTTTCTCATTTTGAATACTTTTACTCTTGTAGTCGTTTTACCTCCTCATGTTTCGAGGTCTGATAAAAATGGATACCTTTATAATTTATTTGTTCCTCTCTGACCACCGTTTTTGAAATATCCTACGAACTATTAGTCACTTTACTAGATGTCTTTTGTTTAATTATAGGTCTTTTCTTTTTCCTTGTAAGTTTCTCTATCCTGTAATACACTGTAAAAATGAACATTAAAAGGATGGGAGATGGGGGACCGAGTCACATCAAACCGTTATCGTCACCGGAGTAGGGTCAAGGTAAGACAGTCGGCCTTTCTTGTCTCGTTTAGTTTGTTCGTTGTAATATTCAACAGGTCCCCAACGGCCTAACCAGAGATACAGTCGGTTGAGTCTCTACTGCATCGGCTCCGTCGTTTCAAGTTTAAAGTCCACTCGTCCTTGACGCCCTTCGTCACCAGTACCGAACACTTTTAGTGTTCCTATGGTATTCTTGAGTCTATGGGTATTGTCTGATGACTAAGTCCTTGTGTTATCTTGTCCCCTCCGTGGATTTCTTCGATCCTATTCTACGAATCCCTTAGGTTCTGTGAATTTTAGTCAGTACGCGTATCCCGTTAACTCCTGTTTTTTTAGTATTAGTTTTCTAGTCCCCTTTTCTTTTTATACAGAAGTATAACGGACTCTTCTGGAATTCGAAAGTGTTGTCCGACTTGTCACTTCTCCAAGAGACTACCCTTATTCAGATTTTTGATTTTATTCTTCGACGAAAAAGTTTTAAAAGTTCTAGACTAAAACCGTTTTAGACGACGTTACAGGTATTTTATAACGTTACACATGTCTATTTAACCTTTTATACCGGATAAGTTTCCTTGTTTTATTTAGTGACTTATGACAAGGACTTCTTTGTATCCGTATCCTAAATAATCCCTTTTTTTAATTTTGTTACACTTATACGAGTTTCACCATTTCCCTTTGTTTCTTGATACCCTATACCCTTTCAATATTTCCTTCATTTTTATAGTTATGTCTATCTATTATATTTGTGTCTTAAAGACCCCACTCCTTTACGTTATTAACTCGACTCTGTGAACAATGTTCACACGTTGTACTCAAAGTTTATCCGTCTTGTATCGTAGTCGCTTGTTCTTCTGCCCACACAATGTAAGTGTTGTTACTCCTTATTTTCTTTTTGATTATTTCTGTTCACTCGTAATCCTAGAATACCCTGTGGCAGTTCACCCAATTATATATAACTCCTTCAGTGTCTTCTTTTTTCCTTTCCTAGATCTAATAAATTTCTTTGGTACCGGGGTTTAAAGGTTAACTCTTTTGTATGTTTCAAGCTGAGAGTTATTTGAGACTTCTTTTGGTTTCTTTAAGTGTGACTCTATATTAGTTTTAAAACTTTCTCTTTTTTTCTTGGAACTTCAGTGGATCTCTTTTCACTGAGTAGTGTATGTTCCGTAAGAATCCGTCTAAAGAATCACCTTTAAATCGTTCGGTTTTCCTTCACCATACCATAAGTCCATATCGAGTAAAATAACGTGAAGTGAAATAATACCAAGTGTCTATGACGTAAAAAAAAAGGAAAAATATTTGGCTTCAAACCCCGTTTGTATGTAGTTCGTTCAGATAACAGAGGTAAAAAGGTTGTACTCAAAAAGTGAATTAAAGAAACAGAGTATAACCGTTAAAAATGTTATATAGGTTGAAAGTATAAGAATATAAACAACTAAATACTAGTTACGAAAAACTACAGTGATAATATTAACAAATCCTCGTGGTTCTTGGTATATTCTCTCGTTTAAATATTTTCACACACAAGACTGACGAGGTGACTGGTCGATAAGGGGGTACCAGAGAGAGGAACCGGATAATAACAGACGCTACGTTATTATAGTTGTAATCCGGTTTATTAGTACGAAGTGATTAGAGATTCACAAGTTCACTTTCCCTCTCCCCGTACAGAAAGTGAAATTTATTTTTCGATCTTTATTAATTCGAATCACTCTTTCGGTACGGATTTTGATTCGATCCGGTTTTCGATCCGGAGGACATGTCAGTCGATTCGACACTATCGTTTCCTTTAAGAGAACTTCCTTTAATTTTTACGATGAGACCCCTTGTATGTTTATTTTTACACTTTCTCGACATGACGACTGTACCTCTTTCAAAATCGTCAGATCTATCTACTCGTTTGGTCGGTGTTATAAGGGAATTCGGTTTCGAGTTCTTGTAATGAATCTTTTGTAAAACTTAACACAGGATACAAATTTAATACATGGTTTTAACGATACGGTTTCAGGATTACAAGTCATGGAGCCTTACAGTGGGATAAACTTCTGTTCCAGAGTTTTCTCCATTAATTCGATTTTACTCAAGTAAACCTATCTGTGATTATATTATACTGACTATAGGAATATTCTTTTACTTAAAACCTATGTCCGTACGCGTGCCTCTTCTGGTGCCCTTCTGTGTCCCTCTTTTGTCGTTGGATACTCGTTTCTTCTCCGAAGTCTCCTTTGGTTGAGACAACCGTGAAACTAGAGTCTAAAATTCAGAGTTCTTAACACTCTTTTATATAAAGACAACAAATTTAGTGGATCAGACATCATGAAACATTACCTTTGGGATCGTTTAATTGTGTGATACAGTTTTTGTTGTTGTTTTCTATTAATAATTTGTTTTATAACACGTCCTTCACTTTCTCTATTCACAATGAGTAAGTCATCACAATCTGAGAAACACTGGGGTGCCAGACAGACAATTGTCAGAAGACAAATGTCCTAAGAGACCCGTTCTTATGACGTCACCCAACGGTACAGAAAGAGGTCCCCTAGAAGGGTTGGGTTCCTAGTTTGGGTCCAGAGGGCGTGACGTCCGTTTAAGAAATGACAGACTCGATGGTCTCAACTTCCTTTTCCTAAACTTGATTGACTATATCTACTACTCCTTCTTACTTCTCTTACCACTAACATCCGACCTCCATTTTACATGAGGAGGATTTTCCTTCTATTATTTGTTACTTTAAATTAGATCTCGGTCTGTAGAACCATACTTGTCTCGATCACCTCCACTACTTTAAGGTCAACTCGACAAAGTTTAGGACTTTCTACTACGACACTTTCACGACGTGAGTTATATGGTCGTTTAAACCTTTTGAGTCGTCACCGGTGTCCTGACCTTTTCCAGTCAAAAGTAAGGTTAGGGTTTCTTTCCGTTACGTTTTCTTACGAGTTTGATGGCGTGTTAACGTGGGTAGAGTGTACGATCATTTCACCACGAGTTTTAAGAGGTTCGGTCCGAAGTCGTTATGCACTTGACACTTGAGGGACTACAAGTTCGACCAAAATCTTTTCCGTCTCCTTGGTTTCTAGTTTAACGGTTGTAAGCGACCTAGTACCTTTTTCGTTCTCTCAAGGTATTTTTGTAGATAAAGACGAAACACTGGTACGGTTTCGGAAACTGACACACCTAGTGTTCTTTGACACCTTTTAAGACTTTCTCTACCCTTATGGTCTGGTGGATTGGAAGGGGAACTCTTTAGACATACGTCCAGTCCTTCGTTGTCAATCTTGACCTGCACCTTTTTTTAATTATAAGTTCTTATAAGTTAAATAATCTCTTTACCTTTATTCGTTGTTTTCTTAGTCACCTTTCTCGACTTTTATTAACGAAAATACCTCTCCCTTGCCTCCCATCCCATCCTATAAAACACCTTAATAATTTACGACATTAGTGTAACTACACATTGAAACTATGTATATTTTGTATTTTATATATTAGATATTATCAATAACTTAAAAAACGATGTACAATGTTTGTTTTTCAATTGTAGTGTCTCGGTGTCAATAAAGAGAAAAAAGTGGGTCCAACTATTTCCGTCTAAGTCTTAAACTTTAGTTTTAGATCTTCAGAGTTAAGTTATAAGTAAAAGTTTACTCTGGTATATTGGACCCGAAAGGTCTGGGAACTTTGACCTTTTGATAAAGATTAGGATGGTATATACTTTCCCAACTGTTCTAATACGGTGTTAATAATCCATGATGATTCTACCGAAGACGAAGATGATGTACCTAAAATTTTTTCTCGGCAATTAAAAGTTAATTGTTGGAACTTCTAATACGTTTAGAATACAACCCGAATTGACTTTCAAAGCTAAGTAAGGTTCCACTAATTAAAATTAGGTTTGGGGTTTTATCACTCTTACGTATGGAAATTTAAAATTCTCATTTATTGACTTGAAAAACCTTTGGTTTGATAATGATAATAGAACGATCTGACTTTACTCTTATGAACTCGAACTGTAATGTGATGACGTCCCTCTTGATTTCTAAAAGTAAATGACGGATTTTGTACCGAATCTGGTTTCTCGTCGAAGTGAACTGAGAAACACTTAACATTATATTTTTATAATTTGTAACTGACTTTGTTATAAACGTAAAGACATATACCAATACACGTACACTTACTACCCTTCTTTATATGTTTTTATGTCGATTATTTCTCTCGACACGATTTCATGAGGACTTAGATATGTAGAACAGAGATAAAAATCCGGAAATTCCTAGTCAGATTTTTCCGTTATTCATAGTCATCAACAGTCGTTAGGAGTCTAGGGTCCCTTTAAACTGGATTCAGTCCAAATGTAAAGTCTAGGGTTGGTGTATATAAAGACAATCATGTTGATATTTTCATCGTATTACTCAAACATCAAATTGTTAAGACCTCATAAAGGTGGAAAGAAAAAAAAGTAAGACGATCTTAAAAAGGAAACAGAGGCCATAGATACTATCGGTTTATAAGTAAATTAGACAATTGTAGTACTCACATGACTTTACCCTAACAAAGGATCAGTAGTTTTATTAAATTGAGTATTATTACCTCTTAAATGACACTCGGTCCGAGATACGGTCCAAGACTCTTTTGTTACAATTAATTATATTTGAGATACACGTTTAGTCTCAGTACTGCCTGGTGACATGCACACGACACTTATATCTCAGTATCATTACCCCATCACCCTTCCAAGGTCCGTCCTTCCTTTGATGACTATTTAAATCTTCCGACGTTGTATTGGACCCTCCGAATCCTGAAGTAGGAAGTTACGACGACAAAAGTCAGTACTTTGACAAAGTGTGACCTCAGAGTACTGTGTGAAAACACACTGTCCACAATGTTAATTACAAGAGAGAGAAAAGTCAAACCATTAAATTTCGACTGAGAAACAGAAAGAAGAATATAGTAAATATAGGTCAACAGAAAACTCATTATTTCTCGACTATAAAGTCAACAATATAACTTTTAACATTTAGCCTTATGTGTTATGAATGTGGTGTAATAGACGACATACGGTTTAAACGACCGAAAGGGGTGCTGTGGAGTAAATACTAGAGAGAAGAAGTGTCAGTCAGTCAAGTCAGTGAGTCGGCACAGACTGAGACGCTGACGTACTTGGCGTCGTACGGTCCGGAGGGACAGGTAGTGGTTGACGACCTCAGATGGGTTTGAGCACAGGTAACTCAGTCATTACGGTAGGTTGGTAGAGTAGGAGACAGTAGGGGAAGATGAGACGGGAGTTAGAAAGTGTCGTAGTCCCAGAAAAGTTTATTCAGTCGACAAGTGTAGTCCACCGGTTCCATAACCTCAAAGTCGAAATCGTAGTCAGGAAGGTTACTTGTCCTGACTAGAGGAAATCTTACCTGACCAACTTAGAGGAGAGTCAGGTTCCCTGAGAATTCTCAACAGAGGTTGTGGTGTCAAGTTTTCGTAGTCAAGAAGTCGTGAGTCGAAAGAAATATCAGGTTGAGAGTGTAGATATGTACTGATGACCTTTTTGGTATCGGAATTGATCTGCCTAGAAACAACTGTTTCATTACAGAGACGAAAAACTATATGACAGATCTAACCAGTATTGAAAGGAAGGTTCCTCGTTCGCAGAACATTAAAGTACCGACGATAGTGGTAGACGTCACTAAAACCTCGGGTCTTTTTATTTCAGTCGGTGACAAAGGTGACAAAGGTGACAAAGGGGTAGATAAACGGTACTTCACTACCCTGGTCTACGGTACTAGAATTAAAAGACTTACAACTCTAAATTCGACTAAAAAAGTGAGAGGAAATCGTTATTTACGGAAGTAAAGTCTCTGGAGGGAGAAGGAGTGATGGTGTCGAGATCCTCAAAGAGTAGTGTAATGAGTGTGATGAGTCAGTACGATCAGTGTCCCGTGTATATGACAAAGATCAGTTCCGTCAGGAGACCCGTACCACTAACCGGGTCCTGACTAGTATTGGTTTTAATCTTGTTTAGACAACACAAGACTTCGGTTCCTACGAAGTGGTACCCTTCTCGTACTCCTTCACCGAGACTCTCTATGGGGACCCTACTAACGGACTCCTCTTATTTTTCCCTTTTCTCTCCCTCCCCCTATCTTTCTATCCCTACTTCTTTCTGTCTCTGTCTCTCTATTCTTCCTTACTCCTATGTTTCCGTTATAATAGTAATCTTTGGGGTTTGTGTAAGATGACGTAGAAACTTGTTAGGTCAATGCCCACGATGATATAAAAATCAAAACTGTGAAATACATTTACACACACAAAACCTCACACATTCATAAACACATACACGACTTATTATAAACATATAAAAGTACAACGCCCTTTAAAATCTTAGTCACTACATATTGATCAGTCTTTTATAAGTTTCATAAATTTGTTCGTTCACTGAACCTAAAAATCTTTTCAGTAAACCATCAGTACTCTTTATATTAGGTCGTTTAGATTTCCGTTTTTTACACTTTTTCTTTTTTTCTTTAAAGGTATCAGGCGCACTGTGACTAAAATAGTATAATAACAAGGCCCAGCACTTCTAGGAAAAACATGTCAAGAAGACACATAAGAACGGTAGAGAAGAATTATAGAAGACGAAGACAATCCAGGTATGGTAAAGACAGGAAATAGCTCGGGTAGAAACGTATTTTACAAAGGAACCATAAAGATTAAAAGAAGTTCTCTAGAGATCAGAAAGGGTAAGACAACAAAAGGAGGTAAAGAAACGTAACTAACGTCTTCTTCCAAAAGAATAGAGAAGAACGATAAGAAACCTTGAGACGGACCGAACCTCTTAAAACTTGTAATGAAATGATCACACACTCTACTCACGTTGACACGTTGTCAAACTCGTAAGAAACCGTAACGGAAAGAAACCCTAACCTTACTTTTGACTGTAAAAGGTCGGGACACCGGTGACGACTCAAAAGGTTTAAACGAACGTATAACTCACGTCGTGAAAGTGTTGTAGTAGTAATTCCTAAACTTTATCGAGATGACCTTAAGGTAGTGGAGGTGATCGAAACAAGTATCACTACGAAAGATTCCGGGTACCCTTTATCTACCTCTTTGTCACCTTTGTCACAGTCTGAAATAAAAGACCCGAGGCTTTAGTAACGTCTACCACTAACGTCGGTACTTTAATTTTCTGCGAATGAGGAACCTTCTTTTCAATACTGGTTGGATCTATCGTATAAGTTTTCGTCTCTGTAATGAAACGGCTGATTCCAGGCAGATCAGTTCCGATACCAAAAAGGTCATCAGTACATACCTACACTCTCAACCTGATACTTCTTCCGACTCGCGGCTTCTTATCTACGAAAACTTGACGCCACAACCTCTTCTGAGAACTCTCAGGGAACCTGACGTTCCTCTAGGTTGGTCAGGTAAGCCTTCCTCTAGTCGGGACCCACAAGAAACCTTCCTTACTACGATTTCGACTTCGAGGTCATGAAACCGGTGGAGTACGTTTCTCAACTGAGTAACCTTTTCTGAAACTACGACCCTCACTATCCCCCGTCCTCCTCTTCCCCTGTTGTCTCCTACTCTACCGACCTACCGTAGTGACTGAGCTACTTGCACTCAGACTCATTTGCCCTCAACCACTACCTGTCCCTCCGAACCGCACGACGCTATGTACCCCAACGTTTCTCAACCTGTACTGACTCGCTGACTTGACTTGACTAATAATCAACACCCTCATAATTGATAATAATGGTTTCAAATATTATACATTTGATATACGATTTAAAGAAAGACATAATGAAGTGACTTACGAATATTGTATAGATATTTAATATAAAAAATAATAATAATAAAAGTAAATGGACAACTACAAATCCTTTACTTCATTACATAAGTTAAAATACACGTCTCATCAATCACTTAAGTATAAGTGTATGTTCATGTGGACCGTAGACTCTGTCTTCGGTAGTAAGAAGTATAAAGGGTCTAAGACTTCCGAACTTGTTATGTCAACCTTAATACAATTCTTCTCAGTACTTATCACCAACTAGGAACTGGTTACACTCCCCATTAAGTGTATAGTTAATATGATCCGAGAGTCATAGGTGTCAAGGAGACATAGGTGTCTAAGTTGGTTGGTACCTGGTACATTATGACATCATAAACGATGACTTTTTATAAGTACATATTCATCAGGACCTGTCAAATTGGACAGATCAAATTCCCAATTGACATATCTGGACCACCATGAATATCCTGACTGCACACTGATTTTCTAACTTTTTTAAGTTTCAAAACTTAATCGTTCATTTATACTATGGTGGTTTGTTCTCTATATCCCCGAACTTAGAGGGGTTGGCTTCTCTTTCTTTCTCTTCTCTTTTTTATATCGTCTAAGTCAGTTCTTCTCCAAATGAATGACACCAAATTTTTTGTTTTTGTGTTTTGTGTAAGAGACCTATGTATTTTTATAAAAGAGAACAGTTGAAATTAGTCCATAATTAATATGCTATCCTGTTTCTATCATTTCATACCTACAATGATCAGAAAAGAACATTAGATCGCATTTCCTAAGTCCGAAGTACGAACGACAAGAAAGTGTGAGTAATGATGGGTAGTCCATCCATAGACTGTGACGGTTTCCTAAGAAACCTGAAAACAATACTTTGACATCTCCTTTCCCCCTTGTATCTTCCAAATATTAATAATCTTCATACTTTTATTTAAAAATCTTTCAAAACCATATTCCTTATGGTTTCAAAACTCCATATTTACTTGTTTTCAAACATTGTAACGTAACATCATAAATAGAAGAATTATTATTAGTTTATTCCTTTATTTCTTACACTCTTGAGTGTGTACTAACGTCTGGAAACTAGTTCCGGGAAATGTCACTGACACGACACGAATAGCGAGCCAGCACAGGTTGAGAAACGTTGGTATACCTGACATCAGACCGTCCGAGGAGAGAGGTACCCCTAAGAGATTCGTTCTTATGACCTCACCCAACGGTCCCCTAGAAGAATTGGGTCCCTACCTTGGGTCCAGAGGATATCACGTCCGCCTAAGAAATGGTAGACTCGGTGGTCCCTTCGAAAGTCATTGATCTAGTAGACTTAGTTCTAAAGTTGTCTTGATTTTTCTTTATGGGGAAATGAGAGATGTCTTTGATTTCAATAAATTCCGTTCAATGCTTATTTACATTAACGATATACCACTTCTGTGTTAGTTTGATAAAAACTAACAGTATATCAAAGTTGTCTTGACCTGTTATCCCAAATGTAAGAGTACAGGTTCCTAACTTAGTTGTGACATTATGGACCCCGTTTGGACCTCTACCTCAATCCCTCGATTGAATACTTATTCAGTGTATCTTCATATATCCAAAGTTTTATTCAAAGAATTTGACATAAATGTTTATTCTGGGAAAGTTAAGATAGAACTCGGTTTACAAGTAAGAAAGAAGACGAAAATGGAAGACGGGTGGAGGGAGGATGTTTCTGAAGGGATTTGGAAAATAAGACTTGGTATTCGCTTAGACAGTAAAACGTCCTTGTATTCGTATTGAAATTGTTGACTTTGTTGGTAGAGTTTTAGCAAAGAAATTTTATAGGAGTTTTCCCGATAGAGAACTTAAAAGTCTCACTTCGAAAGGGTTCGTTTTCAGATACGGAGACTTAATAAAGTGAATGTATACTTCATTGGAGTCTCTATTATTATCTATAATTATTAAACAACTGAGTCCATCATACAGAACTGAGATTACTCTTGTCTCCTTCTCGGACTGAGATTCTGTTTAATGGTTTAAGTGGGAATCTCTAGGTCCGTCGATTACAGAACTTCAAAATCTTGTCGATAACCTAGAGATGGTTATCGGTAGTTTCCAGTTAGAGAATCCTGTGATACTCTATAACAACTTTTACTTTTATATGAATATTTAGATATATTTTTATAACCTATCAGTAGATTTTATAGATCGACGATAAAGTCGTGACCTCTATATAATTTATACGTAACTTTTGAATCTTGGTCCTTTGGTAGTTTCGTATTTCTCTTGAAAATTCGGTCATTAGGAATTCGTCACCAAGTATAGTCGAACACTGTTATTTGTAATTTTTTTTTTTAGTAGGTAGGATAGGATTTGGTCAACTTGATCTACGAGATTCACACGTCGAACCCATGTATGTAAAACCGTTTTCAAAGGGTACACTAAGACTTAACGTGGTAATAATTTTTTAGTGACCCAAGTCTCTAGACTCAGTCTATAAAGGGACTGGTTCATTCTCCATCGTATGGTTGTTTCTGGGGGACTACTCTGTTAGAGTGTGAGAGTGAACCCATGGTAATATAACAAATTTTTTAGAAATGGTACACTTTGTAAAAGTTCAACAAATCGATAAAAACGACGACGGTCATCTGTCTTTCTCGGTCCTTTGACCATCCTTCTCATAAAAGAGTGAGACCTGTTGAACGATTACTCCAAATAGAGTTATGGATGTGAGTCTCTCTCATGAATCACAAGTTTTCTGAACACTTACCCTAGGTACTTCGTTAAGTGTACGTTTTATGTCGACACGTCTTTTACCGTAAAAAGAGTGAAAGTTTACTTAGGCGAAGACTTTCAGTACACTTGAGTTTGGTTTGAAAGATGATAAGACAGGTGCACTACCGTACACCTTTAAACGAACTTACTTCCATCTCACACAAGATGAGATAAGAAAAGTGTTGAGTATAAGTCTGTAAAATGATGGTAGTAAAGAATCATTGTACAATTCCAAGTGGAGTGTCATTAATTTTTATAGGACGATATATAATCATTTAACGACGGTTATAAAACTATTAATTAAAAGAGTAATTATAAAGATTGGATGAACTTCAGGGAAATTAAACAACTAAAAAAAAAAAATGTTGTAAAACACCAACCACCTTTAATGAGGTTTATGAAAGTCTGAGTTTTTGAACAATGTAAAAAACTATCCAACCAGTATATTTAAAACAGTATCAGGTATAACAGTATAAGTCTTATAAGATAGTTTACTCTCTTTGTCTATGTTATGTTACTTTCTAGAAAGTTATATGGAAACTATAAATTTGAGTACTTAAAATATCATATCGTACTTGTGAACTTAATAAGGAAAGTTTTGTAATTATATTAATATTGTAATACTATTATAGTATTACTACTTGTACATGTATTTTCTATATAAGTTTAAGTATGTTAATAATATACAGATAGAAGACAGAAGAATAGAGGTTTTGGTCTAAGACTTAGGAGTCAGTAGTAACAGTTCAAAACTTTATATAGTATGTTATTTAAACTTACCGTTTTAAAATATGTTTACAAATTGTCTAAGTTCGTTAGTATACTTACGAATTATAGTTGTATTATTACTTATTTTAATCGACACCTGAACCTTTTTTTTGTGTATTTGAAATGAAAAAGGAGTCAAATGATTATCCCTCGAAAATCTACTAACAAAAACTACTAAGGTATAGATATTTTATAAAAAGAATACAAGGAAAGAATGATTAGTTGATACAAACTAATAGAAGTGACGTGTTGTACGAAAGTTTAAGTCTTGGTCCAGTTATGATAGATATCTATTCTAATTTACATCCTTTCTATTCTTATATAGAAACGGGGATGGACCAGTATGAGTCTTATTATTTGCCTACAAGTCATTGATCCTTTATTCTACCTCTAAGATTTATGGTACCTTTGGAAAGAGACATAAGGTAAAACGAATAACTGCCTCTACTGACGAAGGGACTATCGAGTCAATCGTTTCTTAGGTGGACGTTCCGTCCTCTGGGACCAAACTAAGGACCCAGTCCTTCTAGGTGACCTCTTTCCTATCCGATGGGTGAGGTCGTAAGAACCCTAAGGGAACATCGAGCCGACCATTTCTTAGGTGGACGTTACACCTCCTGGACCCAATCTAGGGACCCAACCCTTCTAGGAGACCTCTTCCCTTTCCGATGGGTGAGGTCATAAGACCGGACCTCTTAAGGTACCTGACATATCAGGTACTCCAATGTTTCTCAGCCTGTGTTGACTCGTCGAAAGTGAAAGTGAAGGGTAGTATAGTATAATCCCACCCTATCCCAACAGTACTGTCCTAAATCTATTAATAATATTTAAACTTTTAATAGTTTTAAAGTACCGTCAAAGATAGACACTATGTGGAATTGAATGTCCAATACGTCACCGGGTCCCATTTCTACTTACAAATCCTCTATGGTGTTCTCGGGTTCTAAGGTGATTGGTCTAATAGAGGAAGACAGTATAATGATTAGATACAATGGATTCCCGAACGTCCTCTTCTGGATTTTCTTTCACAACCTCTTCCATCTCCTACCTGGGAAAGATTGACTAATTGTTTCTCAATCAAGACTTAAAATAACACTTATACGAAACCATTGAGAATTAAGTAGAGACTCAACGGGAGAATAGTCGAAAAATAGTAAACCCTTTAAGTAAATTTCGTTTAAATAACAATAAACTTTACGTACGTCTAAAGACATATATAAATTCAATAGACTAGTGAGTTTAAGTGATAAGGGAGAACAATTCATTGATTTACAGTATTCATAACTACATAATTTGAGTGAAGAGATTATTAGACACTTTTCTCTTTTGTAAGGAGTTTGAATTTTCGTTTTGTAAGGGGTTTGAATTTTACTCAACTAGTACATAGTGTTTATGTTTACAAAATAGGTTGTCATATAACATTGTCTTCTCAACGTTCCTTTAGGACTCTTACTCGCTTCGAGACCTATACGGTGATTATTACTCCTTTTCCCTCGTTTAAAGTCCCTGAAGGGTTGTAACGGACTCCTTCACGACTTCTTTGACGGTAACTACTATTTCACTTTATCTTACAGAGTATTCTACCTCTTCTTTATTCTTTTTTGTTTTTGTCAACTGTAACTTATTGACTTTTCCGTATTTACAAAATATAGGTTCTATTTTACTCTGGTTTCACTTCTTTTGTTGAAATGAAAGATTTTTGTAAAAGAAAAGAAAAAAGTAAAAAAAATCAAAAAATAAAAAAATTAAAATTCTAGAAATTAAGAATGTACGTAAGGGTTTGTACTTGGGGGGGAGGGGTGGAGGGAGGGGTATTGTAGAGAGACCCAGTAGGGGTACGTGGTCGGGGTTCGTACGACATAGGACGCAGTCTGTATCTGACCGCTAAGTTAAGAATGTACTATCATATGTACAATCTTACGGTAAGAGGGTTTAGTAGGGTGGGAGAGGGAGAGGGAGACTTAGGTTTTCAGGTAATATGTGTAGACACAGAAAAAAGGACAGAACGTATGTCCCAGCAGTAACGGTAGAAGGATTTAAGGTATATATACACAATCATATGACATAACCACAAAAAGAAAGACCGAATGAAGTGAGACATATTAGCCGAGGTCAAAGTAGGTAGAGTAGTCTTGACTAANGTCTTTGATATTTTGAGGATCTCCTCTTGTATCCGTTTTGTGAGAGTCTGTATTTAGTGTCGTCCTAGGAGATACTAGGTGGAGGGTCTTAAGACCTTTATTTTCGTTTTTATTTGTTTACTTGTAACCCCATGTACACAGAGAAAGTTAAGACCAAAGGAGCCACACATACGGGTCGTCACCCTAACGACCCAGTATTCCATCAAGACAAATTACTTCGTTGACTGTTTGTTGATTAGAGTTTTTATATGTTCGTTGAATACGTCAAATTAAGGTCTTTTTATTTGCTGGGTTAGTTTTTTACCCGGNACTACCTGTAGATCCAACAAAGGTACAGGACCGATAATATTTGTCACGACGCTACTTGTAACCCCATGTACACAGAGAAAGTTAAGACCAAAGGAGCCACACATACGGGTCGTCACCCTAACGACCCAGTATTCCATCAAGATAAATTACTTCGTTGACTGTTTGTTGATTAGAGTTTTTATATGTTCGTTGAATACGTCAAATTAAGGTCTTTTTATTTACTGGGTTAGTTTTTTACCCGGTTTCTTGATTTATCTGTAAAGAGGTTTCTTCTGTATGCCTACTGATTGTTTGTGTCCTTTTCTACGAGTTGTAGTGAGTAATAATCTCTTTACGTTTAGTTTTGGTGTTACTCCATGGTGAAGTGTGGTCAGTCTTACCGACGCTAGGTTTTTAGACGTTCGTTATTTACGACCTCTCCCACACCTCTTTTCCCTTGGGAGGATGTGACAACCACCCTTACGTTTGATCATGTCGGTGATACCTCTTGTCACACCTCTAAGGAGATTTTTGTAAAAGTATAGATTACTATTTCCTTAAGATGAAATCTTGTACTTCGTTTTCAGTCTTGTGACTTACTGTTTTTAATTTACGAATAAGTTAATCGATACATTTATTTGTGACTAAACCTTTTTACAGTAATTTCCCTTATCGACGAATACGTATGTATACTATAAATAAAGAATATTAAGATATCACTATATCATTAAGGTAAAAACGATCTAGTAAAAAATACTTTCCTTAAATTATTTTGTAAAATACAAATCATAAATTTAAAGAAAAAGTTTCATGGTTCACATTGTTTAAAATGAATAAATGACTGACATCACCAAACTTATCATAAGGTGTTTTCTATATAAGTTAAGAATTGGAGGTGATATACACTAACACTAGAATAAACCTTTATCCTAGAAACATCTATAGTTTGGACATACGTCCAGTTCTTCGTTATCAAATTGTCCTGCACCTTGTTGTCGGACCAAGTTTTAACCCTTTCCTCAATTCAGTTCCGACATATAACAGTGGGACGAATACATTGAATATACGTGTCATGTAGTATGTTTTTACGACCCGACCTACTTCGTGTTCGACCTTAGTTCTAACGACCCTCTTTATAGTTATTGGAGTCTATACGTCGATTGTGATGGGAATACCGTCTTTCGTTTCTCCTTGATTTCTTGAAGAACTACTTCTACTTTCTTCTCTCACTTTTTAACCGATTTTGAGTTGTAAGTTTTTTGATTCTGGTACCTTAGGCCAGGGTGGTGAAGTACCGTTTCTCTACCCCTTTGTTACCTGTGCCACTGTCTGAATAAAAGAAACCAAGGTTTTAATGACGACTACCACTGATGTCGGTACTTTAATTCTTTGAACGAGGAACCTTCCTTTCGATACTGGTTGGATCTGTCGTATAATTTTTTGTCTCTGTAACGGTTGTTTCCAGACAGATCAGTTTCGATACCAAAAAGGTCATCAGTACATACCTACACTCTCAACCTGGTTTCTTCCAACTTGTGGTTTATTAACTACGAAAACTCGACACCACAACGTCTTCTGAGAACTCTCTGGGAACCTGACGTTCCTCTAGTTTGGTCAGTTAGGATTTCCTTTAGTCATAACTTATAAGTAACCGTCCTGACTATGACTTCGACTTCGAGGTTATGAAACCAGTGGACTACGTTTCTCGGTTGAGTAATCTTTTCTACTCCCTTTCTAACGACCCTTTCTAATTTCCGTTCTCCTCTTCCTCTCCTGTCTCTTGTTCTACCAAACTATCGTAGTGGCTGAGTTACCTGCTCAAACTCGTTCGAGGCCCTCTACCACGTTCAATCCCTTCGGACCGTACGACGTCAGGTGCCCCAACGTTTCTCAGTCTGTACTGACTCGCTGACTTGTTGTCGTTGTTAAGGTTATTCCTAGACCACTATTCTAGTAAGACCCGAATCCCCAGGGATATAGGTCACTGACGAGAGAAGTATTCTCTTTTCTCTCACTCTAAACTCCGTGTTTCTGGTTCTCTTTTTCTCCGGTGATTTTAGGTACACTTCTGTCTCCGTCTCTGACCTTAATATAGTGTGTCGGTGTTCAGTTCCTTACCGTTTCAAACGGGTATTCAATCCTCTATTCGTACTTTATCTAAGAACACTTCCTTAGAGGAGGAGAGCTTGTCCATTTTTATTTGTTTATTTATTTAAAGTTGACATATTTCGGTGGTCCAAATACCGTTAAATAATACCGTCAGGATCCGTTGACTATGAGACTGTATAATTTATTAACAATTACCGGAACATAAGAACAATAATTTAGAATTGTGATTAGTATCAACAGTCCCAGACACATAGAGATCGAACATACTTCTTCCAGTGTTCAGAATCTACCAGAAACCCCACTCAAAGAATCACTTCCGTCTGGTTCAGTCTGTCAAAACCAAAATTGGGGTGAGACAGTCATTAATTTACTTTAGAGTCTTTAATTCAGTAAACTGATTCTAATAATTCGTACATTATGATTTTAACATTTTCAGGGTCATGTACAAAGGTACTTTGTTCAAAGGGAGGGGTGATTACTGTGTGTATGTATGTATATTTATATAGAATGGTTCGTGGAAATATACTTGATGATCGAATTCATAGAATGTCGTAAACGGATTCACGTTTCATTTTATATTTTTCAATAATCCTAATTCCACTCAGAAATTCTGAAAGATAATGAATCACTTATATATATATATGTGTGTTTGACTAATACAAAGAGAATAGTCTTCATGCTTCATCTTATATTTTAAGATTTTTAATCCTAAATATTTTATACAGTTAATGTATTTTAAATATTGTTTATTATAAACTCCTTGTCTTTCTTCCGGGGTGTTATAAAAATCAATCTAATTTGGTTTTATTGTATTTACCTCTTTTTACAATACAAGTACCTGGTATTTCTCTAAGTTATAACTTTTCTACAGTTAATATAGTCAAGCTAAATATCCAAGTTACATTAGGGTTAGTTTTAAGGTTGTCAGAAGACACACACATACACACACACACACACGTTGTGTCTCTCTCTCTCTCTAAAGTTTATCAAAATTGTAAATATACCTTTATGTTTTACGGTTATTATCGGTTCTGTCAGGAGACCCTGTTTTTTTCTTCCTTTAAAACAAGATGGTCTACAATTCTGAATAACATTTTAGTGATATCGATTCTTTCAAATCATAAACAAATTAAAAATATACCTGGTTAAATTATAATAATCTTTTAAGACTTGTTTGGACATAGAAATTTCTGTGATAAATACGATTTCTACCATGACCACTATACCTTATCGTTTCTTTTCTGTCAATACCATTATTCACCATAGTCAAGTTAATGAAAAGGTACACCCTTATTTTTTATTTTAAAATGAAAGTAAATTGAGATACGTGTTTCAGTCATCTCCTAACATCTGGATTTAAACTTTCCACGTTGTAATATGAAGGTCTTCTGTCACTTTCAATGAGTCAAAACAGACTGAGAAACGTTGGGACACCTGACATTACACGGTCCAAGGAGACAGGGACAGTAAGAGGTCCGTTCTTATGACCTCACACATCAGTAAGGGAAGGGGTCCCTTAAAAGGGTTGGGTCCCTAGTTTGGGTAGAGAACTTAACGTTCGTCTAAGAAATAGAAGACTCGTTAGTCCCTTCGGGTTTTCTGACATAATCCTCTGATACGAATACCAGAACTTCTCATCCCTTTATTAATAATTTACCATTCACTTTCTGACTATTGGATGTAATTTACTTTTTGAATTAGTCTTCTATCGTAGTTTTCTTATTTTCTGTTAGATCTTTTACCTTCTTATATAGGTGTTGTTTTAAGTTTTATACATTCATGTTTTTACCGTGTTAGACTCACTGAACTTACTATGAAGGTGTGTCTTTATTATTTGTATATGTTTACCCGAAATTGGAGTTATCCTTAGTTTCTTGATGTTGTCTTTTAACATTATTCTACAGTGGGATGTGGGTAGCCTTACTGACGACATTCTGAGTGTTCCGGATCTCAACCTCTCCTATACCATTTGAACTTTGAGTATGTGACAAGAACCATAACGTGTAACTATCTCAGAGAAAACTTTTCTCCGTAATAGAAGATTTCAATTGTTTTATGTAGGAGTTTTGGGGTAAATCCTGATAGACTTTATGAGGGTATACGGGGTTTCAGTGTATGTTCTTATAAACGTTCTCTTCACATGTTCTTACAAGTCACAATAAACGTTGTTTGTTTTCAACCTCTTTTGAGTTTAAAGGTAGTCGTGATTTACAAGATTTATCATACAAGTATGTTATAAGGAGACATAAAGTTACATATGAAGTTCCTTTTATGACTTTATATCGATGTACGTTATTGTACCTACTTTGTGAATTTTTTATTATGACTCGTTTTTTAGTCTATGTTTTTTCGTTGTGTACGTACTAAGATCGATATAATTCAATTTTTCGTACATGTTGATATCTCACAATCTTCAGTACTGTTTCATAGATGGAAATCTCTTCGTCTTCTCCAGGTTCATATTTCTCGAAGATCTAGAGACAGTCGTAGGATGGAAAACTGGTTGTACCACCTATGTACTATAAGTCACACATCATTAAGTACCTCGATATACAAATAACCGTAAAAAGATGTACACGTAATATTAATTTATGTTTATATGTTCTGACTTTTTATACATTCCATTTATGTTTCTTTCTTTTGGTCATACTAAAAGAATTGTAGTCTGTTTTATATAAAACTCCGTTTACCTTATTGATCTCTCTTCCTCCTCTGTGAACAGAAACATATACAATGTAAATTTTATAAATAATATGGAAGTTTATCTTTACAACTCCTCGGTCGGTTTATGTTCTCACGTTTTAAATACCGTCTTTGATCATGTCTTTGATCTAAGACTGAACTCAAAGATATAGTCGTACATCTTTCATAAGTGTCGGTACCCTGGTCTATTCCAGTCGGTCCACCTCTGTAATAGTCACGTTTCTTCAGGTTACTGTCTCAACACCTCATAACCAACAATGCCTTTCTACTTTGTTTACTCCATTTTAATAGGTTTAAAGTACAATTAATTGTGAATGTCAACTTAAATAGGGTTCACAATAATTGTAAAAGGTGAATCGGTTAAAAATTATGTGAGAAGTCTGAACGTAAACCTCCCGTTAAATTGTAAGGTCCAAGGTCCCGGATATGGTACCCCTCCGACCCTAAAAAGGAGAGTGAGGAGGGACCAGGATGTCAGTCGACTTACGGTCCTTGAATGTAACAAGAGTCTTAGAGACAAGAAGGGGATGGTTTACGTCAGTAATGACCTGGAGTTCAAGGAGTCTTTGGTATAGGTGTGAGTCATGGATGGGGAAAAGGGTGTAACCTTTCCTACAAACAGGATACATAGTACAAAGTTTCGGTACGTATTTATGGTTCAACCTTACTTATGGTCATGAGGACTTGGAGTAGATACAGTGTATATTGTTCTATCGACGATCCACAGATATAAGACTCACTCGAATATAATTCAGGAACTCAGTCTTCCGTTTCCACACTTTACTGAAGAATAGACAAAATCAGTAGAAACTAGAAGACTCCCTTTCAGATCCATCTATGAAGAAAACGGTCTAAGGAACTGTAATAAAAATTACACTAAGGATGGTCTAATGACTAATTTTTCTAAAATATTTATGAATTCTGAAACTAGAAATAGGAATAAGAACGGGTACGACTGACTGACGAAGACTTTAAGACAAAGTATAAAAAAGTTAAAAAAGTTTAACAGGACCTGAAGTAAAGATCGTTCACGACAGTTCATCCCGAATCATTTGTCTCCGGAAAACAAACGTGGTGTAGACTAAGGAGTGAGTCTTTCCCCGCCCCCACCAATCGTGTTCTATTTAACATTAAATATCTAATTTATTCCTCCTTGTTGATGGTTTAACTCTTCTACTTGTCATGACAGAGAATACTTTCTATATGTAACAGGGAAACTAGATAAAAACTAGAACGTTTACATGTTGTCTATCTTTTACGAAATGATTAGTAACTCTGTTTCCTTTCAACTAGTACGGTTATCCTATGTACTGATACAGGAACACTAGACTACCTCTACGTTCTGGACTACATTCAGATCCAGAAGGATAGTGAATCGAGGTACTGGAATCCGACCGTCCTGTCGGAGGGACTTAGTGTTTGTTTCTTTGTTGAGATTTCTATTGAAGTTTTCTCAAACCATCAACACTCATGACCTATAGTACTTTATATTTTTACTAAAGTCTTCGGGATTGATCACAATTTTATAACAATTAACACTAATTGAACTAATATGAATGGTAAAGACCTGTTGTACACCTGTAGTAGAATTTATTCGTTATATAGATTCGGAGGGTTCTGTTCAGATTTATTAATATCACTTATAGATAGAAAAAAAAAAGAGAGGGTGTAGAAAATTGTGGAAAGGAAGATTATTAGGAAGTCATAAGGAGGTCTCCTGATAGGAGAAAGGGGTTCAAGAGGAGGACTTAAACTGAAATGTATTCGAATTAGTGAACCGACATATCTTACAGAGGTCTTACTTGAACACTGATGTAGTGGCGGTCTCCCTATATTAAAACTTACCTTTTGGTTGGACTCTGGAAGGAGAAAAGGGTGGTGTACTCTTGAACTTTCTGACAATAGTGTCTTTGTTAACCCTTGAGTGAGTTTCAGTCTGTCCTTTTGCCTTGAATGGGTCTTCGTCATCGTTACTACCTACCTAAGACGCTATATCGTACTTAAGACTTAGCTCAACGAGGACTTAGACGGTGCATATAGTCTTCCTAAGGATTACCAATCTCTACCTATCTCCAATATAGTTATAGGACAAGGTTGTCGTCCTTGAACATCGAGTCTTTACAGTTTATTACAAAGACTTACGGTAGACACATACACATTATATATGCGTATATGTATGTATGTGTATATGTATATACATTCACACTTCTAGACGAATGACTTTGTCTCGAACTTAAACTTAAGGTCTCGGATAAAACTCGAGAGATGGATGTTTAACAATTAAAACGATAACAAATCAACGATTTGTTGCACAGACTAAGAAACGTTGGGGTACACAACCAGGTATTTATAGACACACACTCATACACACACCCAATTAACACGTAAGTTATCACTTTTAGTCAAAACAACACTACTGTCTTAAATTTATGAAAAATAGTGAAACCCTTACAAGAGGTTCCTCTTGCGATCTTTATTTATCTTAAAAAAAGAGAAAAATTATTCAGTTTAAAGAAATTCGTGCATACGACAAATAAATGTACTATAAATGGTCTTTGAATTATGTTCTGAAAATTTCCTGCACTCAAGACTCTATATTACGATACACGATTTTTATGTAGACGTCAAAGTATAAATATACATTTATATATGTATGGAAGTTTATCAGTAAATACCGTGTGATTCTTATATATGACTTGACCTAGTATCAATTTAAATTCTATATTCTTTAGACAACGAACAATTTATAATACTCGAAGAAAAAAACTCTCAAGATCTTTCAAGAAAGAAAGATTTACGAACTCTGGTCTAGACTGGTTACAACGTGTAAATTTAGGAGATTTTACAACTCACGTTAAATTGACATAAAGTCATTTTTCACCGTTCAGAACTCAGGTAGTCGTGGACATAACTAACACTAAATGTCTAATGATTACGTTCTGGAAAGAGACACTTAGACAAGCGACAGAGGTCCACTCTGTATTAACGAACCCTTAATTGTTGTTATGACAGAGTAAATGGTATTGAAAGTCTTACTGTGTTACTGTGACACTCCATTATTTTTCGTCGTCCTGTTACTTTAGTGGTCTACAAAAACTGAATAGACTTACATGTCCATAGTATGTCCCTTCCAGGAAACACCTGGTACTCTATGTGTTGGAAGACACAGGTTTGATGTGAAGGTATAGTCCATTGTGAGGGGTTTAGAGCTATCCTCGTTCGAGACCGTAAATTTTCTCACGAAAAATTTCTCGTTCCGACACTAACAGTCTCGATAACTTGCAACAAGAAGAGTCCTAGTATTCAGTTATTAAACTTCTCTACAAAAATAAAATCTACAACCCACAGTTAACAAAGACAGTTGTAACATAAACGGTCCTTTTAGACAGTCCATCTATACTATTACACTGTCGAGATTCGTAACAGAATACACAGTTTTTTTATTTTTATTTTTCCATACCCGGCTTATCGTCATAACATAGGAGTCTTTTGTCTTTTTTTTTTCCTCTTTTTGTCTCCTCTTTTTAAATTACGGACATCCTAATTAAAAGAAACGTGTTGTTTTGTGTAAGCTGTAATAAGTTAACAAGTTTCCTCGCACTCTTCATGTTCTTTTCGAGATTTTATCGTGATGGAAATACGATCACCCATTTGTGACCAACAATGACTTTTATCATTCTCTCATTGTCTACAAAGGAGATCAGAGACCGGAACATTTTTACTCAAACATGTTGTCTTCTGGTCCTACGATGAACGACACCTATGACTCTGTTTTTTATACCTCTTTGCTTCTCGTAGATTTTACAATAGTGGATGTTAAAATCCATCTCAACATCTCCGAAGTCCACTGATCCTTCGGGCCGTACGACGTCAAGTACCCCAGTGTTTCTCATCCCGTACTGAATCACTGACTTGTTGATGTCCTATGGATTCGTTAAAAACGAGATCATTGTCTCTGTAATTAATAAAGTGAAACTTCTTTATGCTCTCTCAGTCAACACCCTAACCAGGTTGTTATAGGGCAAAACAAGAGTGACTTAAAAATAGTACCCGAACACAGTCTCAGTGTAATCTCTATGATGTTGAGGCCTTAGTACAGTAGTGTGGTCACTAGAGTTGCGTCTCCGTCCTTGTCCTCAAATGAAAGTAGTTTCCTTTTGGAAAATTACTTTAGGGGTTTCTAACGGTAAGTGTAAGATAACCAGTCTTGACACAGTGACCCGTTGAACTTAGTCCATTCTCCGACCTTTCACTTATAGTTGGTTTCCTACCAGTGTGAACTGAACGGAGCCATAGTAAGTCAGGTAAGACGACCTGCATAAAGACGTGATTTTTTCTCAACCCTAGACACTCGTTTTTACCTCCCCTTTTACCGTTAACCTCTCCGTTATTGTCAGACACTGTCGATCGTTCCTCGATGATTTGATGATGAAAGACTATAAAGTTAAGTACCTTAACCATATTTGAGAGTTGAAACCTGTAAACTTTCTTTTCTACTCTTATTCTTACACCCGTAGTAGAGAGAAAGAATCGACTGAGTGTAGTGTAAAAAAAAGGACTATTTAAACGTATATACTAACTTACCACTAAAGGTTTTATTATACGGGTGTAAGATTATAGGTCTTTGACACTCAAACGAAAACAAACTCTTTTTTTCTTAGAAACATCTACATTTCTAAAACTTTGTTCTAGTAGAATCTAATAGATCCACTCGGGATTTTCGATTCTTGTGAATAAGATACTTTCTCTGTTTCTCCTCTACCCTGTCTTCCCCTCCTCCGTTATACTGGGTCTCCGTCTCTAATCTCGCTATGTCAGTGTTCAGTTCTTCGTAAACCTCTGTGGTCTTCGACCCTTTCAGTTCCTTTCATTAGAAGGAATCTCGGTACTTTCGTGTCAGGACGACTGTGAAAAGAAAGTCTGAAGCCCTGAGGTATTGACGCTCTCTTATTTAAAGACAACAAAAGTCGGTCAGGAGAGGAGGAAGGGAAGAAGTAACGAAGAGGGAGGGAAGGAGAGCGAGAAAGGGAGAGAGAGAGAGAGAGAGAGAGGACAAGAGAGAGAGAGAGAGAGGACAAGAGGGAGAGAGAGGAGAGGATAAAGAAAGACAAAAACATGACCATGAACTCAGACATAATTTGTTAGATATTATAAATTCAGACCTTCTTGACAGTCGTTTATACACCAGGGGTACCTGATATGTCAGGCACCTTAAGAGGTACGGTCTTATGACCTCACCCATCGGAAAGAGAAGAGGTCCCCTAGAATGGTTAGGTCCTTAGCTTGACCCCAGAGGACATAATGTTCGTCTAAGAAATGGTTGACTCGATAGTTCCTTCGGGGTTACTGAAATATATACCCAATTAAAACGACAGAAAATGAACAATGTCAGAAATCATAAAAAAAAAATAAATCAAAACTATATACATTATACTTATGGAATATATACTTCCATACATTAGATTCTTAAATGAATTCACAAGTTTAAACAATGACATTCAGAAAAGGGAAAAAAATGAAGAATTTAGAAACAACATAGACATTAATACAGAGGAATACATGTTCTCATATGTCGATACAAAACAAACAAACAAAAAAATAGAAAAAATTCACTTCCTATTAACAAAATGTCTTAACACAACCAAAGACGGATTGTAGTTGTACTTAGTCAGTATCCATATGGATACAAGGGAGGGAGAACTTAGAGGGAAGGTGAAGGGAGGTATAGACTGGGGAGATCTAACAATGTCTCAAGACCAAACTCAAGGGTCTCAGCGTGTCGTTTAAGGGTAACCGATAGATAAAATGTATACCATAACATTCAAAGGTACAATGAGAGAGGTATGTATTGTGGGAGAGAAGGGGGGAGGTTGAGGTGGGTAACAGGTATTACAAGTGATACAAGTGGCAAGTGATACACATAAGTAACGACGGGACGTTTTTAAAGTAGTCATGGTAGACGGATCTAATGTATACATACACAATCATATACTATAAAAAAAAGAAAAAGATTGAATGAAGTGAGACATATTATCCGAGATCCAATTAAGTCGAGTAACCTTGACTGAGAATACGTAAGGAGGAATACCGACTCATTATAAAGTAACATATATACATAGTGTCGAAGAAATAGGTAAGTAAACAACTACCTGTAGATCTAGTGAAGGTACAAGATCGATAACATTTATCACGACGTTACTTGTAACTCCTTGTGCATAGAAAAAATTAAAACCAAAGAAGTCTTATATTCAGATCATTGCCCTTACAACTCAGTATACCACCAAAATAAGGACAAGACATTCCTTAGAGGTAAGACAGAAAGTGTCACCGACATAGTTAAATGTAAAGATGGTTGTCATGTCCTCCCAATGGAAAAGAGGTGTTGAAGAGGTCGTAAATAGTAGACAACTGAAAACTACTACCGGGTAAGACTGGTCACACTAAATGTAGAGAGATTATTATTCACTACGACTCGTAGAAAAGTACGAACATACAGAATTTTCATCTGTCGATAAAAAAATTTAACTAGAATCGTCTCCAAACGTATTGAAAATAAGTCAAGTCAAGTCAACGAGTCAGAACAGGCTGAGGAACGTTGTTGTACTTGACGTCGTGTGGTCCGGGGTGACAGGTAGTGGTTGAGGACCTCAGATGAGTTTGAGTACAGGTAACTCAGTAACTATGGTAGGTTGGTAGGGTAGCAGACAGTAGGGGAAGAGGAGGACGGAAGTTAGAAAGGGTCGTCGTCCCAAAAAGGGTTACTCAGTCAAGAAGTGTAGTACACCGGTTTCATAACCTCAAAGTCGAAGTTGTAGTTAGGAAGGTTACTTGTGGGTCCTGACTAGCGGAAATCTTACCTGACCTACCTGAGAGTTCTCAGAAGAGGTTGTGGTGTCAAGTTTTCGTAGTTAAGAAGCCGTGAGTCGGAAGAAGTATCAGGTTGAGAGTGTAGGTATGTACTGGTGTCCTTTTTGGTATCGGAACTGATCTACCTGGAAACAGAAACGAAAAATCATACGACAGATCCAACCAGTATTGAAAAGAAGGTTTCTCATTCGCAGAAAATTAAAGTACCGACGTTAGTGGTAGACGTCACTAAAACCTGAGGGGTTTTATTTCAGTCGGTGACAAAGGTGACAAAGGGGTAAATAGACGGTACTTTACTACCCTGGCCTACGGTACTAGAATCAAAAGACTTACAACTCGAAATTCGGTTGGAAAAATGAGAGAAGAAAGTGAAAGTAGTTCTCCATGAAATCAAGAAGTGAATGACGGTATTCCCACCATAGTAGACGTATAGACTCCAATAATCGGAAAACTTTTTTATTATAATCCGAAGAACTAGGATACATGACATAAAAATAAAAAGAAAGTTAACAAAATAAGAATAAGAAATAACGGTTGGTGAAATAAATCTACATATACAACAAGAAAATTATTGAAAAATAAAACGACTAATTGAAAATAGGAAATAAGAAATTAAAATATAGAACCTAAGATATTTGTAGGAAGTTTAATAACGTGCAAGACATTACTATGAAACCAAACGTAATAAAAATAATAGTAATTCAAGATATTCTAACATTGTAATGTAACATTAAAGAGTAGACTAGATAATTAAGTAAATAACCTTCTAAAAACAAAAACAGACATTTTTTACACAGTTTTATGTGTTCATCCGACACTCTGAACAGTCAAAACGAGAGTTTAATACAGTAATAAACGAATATTATAAACTCTGATAAGATATCTTAGTATATGTAAATGTTAATGAGATAGAAGTAACCCTTAGTTTGAAGATAATATACTCAGGAATAATATATGTGTCACTTGAGAAGAGTTCAAGACCATTATAAAGGATCAAAATATAAGGTCAACATGGTAAATTATAGACATTTTGAAACCATTCGGATAAATTTGTAAAACAATTATTGTTGACCAATTTTTTTATTCTTATCCTTTATCCTTATCTGTACATTTCACGGTTCTAATTCGGACTCTGTTTCATTTGTAATGTATTTGTAAATGGTAATACTACTATTATTATTGTTAACTGTACTGAATACTACTTTTTATAGTGAAATTGGAAAGTCATACACAAAATATGCATCATGTATCGACTAAAAACAAAACGATAAGTGACAGCTAGTTAAAAGGTCGATTATATAAATTGGGTAGTGTAACTAAACTTATAACTAGATAAGACCGAATAAAGATGGTAGAAACATCAAAGAGTAAAAAACAAATTATAAAAAAGGTCGTGAGAAGGAGGGGGTGAAGGACGAAAACTCCTAATTAATGAACAAACAAAGGATAAGTTAAATAAAACGATTTAAACGATAAATTAGAGATAATACACGATAAGTTCAAGATAATAAGATAAGGATAATAATAATATTAAAAATATAAGATCAAGATACTAAATTTATTCAAGGACTTTATGGTATTACATTTTTCTTTTCATTTAATTGTAGAATTGAGAATTGATAATTTTTATTTTACTGTACTGTTATATAATAGGGTGTAATTGAGAAAGACTAAATGTGTAAAAAGTTTTAAAATTACAATATCTAATCGATTATAACGTATAGTAAACTATTTTATTACACGAGAAAATGTAAACGAATATTTATAGGTAAAAGGACCTAGTCGTGAAGAAGATAAAGTCGGAAAAGAGATTCTAGTAGAAAGACCTCGAGTTTGAAATCCTTAATGAATAAAAAGAATACCACAATTTAAAAGAGTCAATTAGAATTTACAGAAATAAAAAGAAGAACTTTGTATTAAAAAAAATTTGGACACATATAACCGTCAGTAAAAAAGGAGTCGTGAAATTTATTTATATATATAAACGATAGAGATCGAAGATATCAATAACAATTTAAATTCTAGACACCATACATATTATTATTAACAAAAATAAATTCATTCAGGAACCTCTTCCGCTACCGTGGGGTGAGGTCAGGAGAACGGACCTTTTAGGGCACCCGCTCCTCGGACCATCCGACGTCAGGTACCCCAGCGATTCTCAGTTTGTGCTGACCCGTTGAAGTAAAAGTGAAAAGTGAAAGTACGTAACCTCTTCCTTTACCGTTGGGTGAGGTCACAAGAAAGGACCTCTTAGGGTCCCTACCCCCTCGGACCACCCGACGACAGATACCCCAGCGTGTCTCAACCTGTGCTGACTTCACTGAATCGTCGTTCATTCAGGATCTGTAAATTTTTTTTTAATATTTTCAAAACTACAAAAGATATAAAGAACAATTATCAGAATTAAGAGAGTGGTCTAAAACTTTTAAGAGTCTGTAAAAGATACTTTTATTAAAAAAGAAGATAAATAACCTTAGATCAACCTATAGAAACTCGGGAAAGTAAAAGAAGAAGGTCTAACAAAAAAAAAAAACGGAGAAATTTGAAAACGAGAGGAAAAGAGAGACCGATCTAAAATCCTTTAAGGAGATCCAGACAGAAGGTCGATAGATTTTAAGGTGGAGTGGATACAGATTAGAGAATAAATAGGATATATGAAGGATAAAATTTTATGAAAAAGCAAGAACTCAACGTAAAATAAATATAGAAGGTAAAAGTCATCTGAGAGAAAGACTTTTGGAAATGACAAAAGAGTAAAACCTAAGATAGTTTCGTAAAATGTATCATAAACTCCCAAAACACGGAATATTTAAGTTATAATATTAATTAACCTATATGTTTAAACACCAAATTAATACGGACAAGTGAAGGTAAGTACCCGTAACGAGGAAACACATAAAATACCAGAATTCACCATTAGAGTATAAACAAACTTGAATAAAGTCACTTACTATTGATAGACATCTCCTTACGAAAGAAGATCTACACGAAACACAAAAGAAGACGGTCTTTAGTTACTTACGATAAAAGAACCATGAGGAACTCATATATAACTCCTATGAATATATTTCTTTACTAGAGACAAAGTTGACAAAGTGGAACAAATTTCAGTTTCTCGATCAAAAAACTTGAGACATGACGAAATCAGTAAGAAGAGGAGTTTAATTTGGATAGGATAGAAGTACTTAGACGAAATTCTAAATACTAAAAAAAAAACATCTACACACCACCTGTCCCGGTTTTTCAAAAGGTAATAAAACACAGTCGGGTCGTTATATCATTATTATATACAAAAGTAAAGGTAAGGGTCCCTTCTAGATCTATAAAATAATATTTTCCTGAATAGACTAATAGACTAGACGGTAGAATAATCTTCTGTAGGTATTGAAGAGATGATCATAAAGTGAATTCACTAAATTCCTTTATTAAAATAAACTATCAGATGTCGAGATTTGATCGTAACATTAAGATAATTATGTAAAGGATGTGGGTGTAAACCTATACAATGTTTTTTTCAGATATAAAAACTTCAACCTATAATACTGTAATATGTAATACAATACTATCTAAATGAAAAAATTCACTATATTCTTTCCTTTCTACTAGCAAAAGAGTCTTAACCTCTGAGTTTGAGTATAATTACGTCCCTGTTTCATCGATTACTCATGTTGTCCAGATTGCGATTGCACTGGACCTGTGTGGGAAAGATATCGTCCCTTTTGACATGAGGTAAGGTCAATAAACCATTATACACTTACACCAAGGTCAAACCTGTCAAAAGACTAATAAATTCTATTTGAAATAAAGATTAAAATAAAATTATTCAGGATGACAAACATGCGTGATTGTCGAGTAAAGTAGAAAATTTATAGTACAACTCGTTTCTTTTGACCAAAACGAATCTGACATCAGATACTAAAATTTAAAATCTTGAAACTCCTAGGATTCTTCAGTAGACACGTTATATATACAAAGTGTATACTGTGCGAATTTTAAGTCGGTACAACTTTTTAATCGATCACCACCGTTTAGTATGGTGGTAATTCAGTTTACGGTTTTAAGAAAACTCATAAAACTTTATGATTAAGTCAGGAGAAAGTTTCAAGATCCTAGGTCGAATAGTCTTGTTCACTTTTATTACTATTGACGTATTTTTAGAGATAACGATGTTACAAGGATTTGGAAAGACGAACATGGTATATTAAAAGATAAACTAAATTTACCTCGCGTTGTTGGTTCCACACATATGTATACAGACTACGTTTCCATAATAAATTATTCTTTGTGTCTTTAAAATCATGTCTTCAGATATTTAAATTATATTAGGATCCCATAGTGCATAATTATTGACTGTTTAGAACTGACTCACCGAAAGTAATGATTTCTAGGAACCCTTGTGGTCTGTATAGATATTTTGTGTCAACTAAAGTAAAGTATTTGAGATAGTTCAGAATTCTAGTCGTTCTAAAGATTCTAAGGAAATTGAATAAATAACCCTAAACTTTATATATGTATCAGTATAATAAATACACTGATATACTAATTATAAGTAACGTTAAACAATATTTATCCTGAACTTTCTTAAGTATGTTGAGTTATTGGTTTATTGTGGGAGTTTAGGTTAATTTTTACCCTAACACTATTATACATAGTTTAAAGTCCGGTAATACGATTCGTTTTACTCGGTTTCTCCCTACGATGTACCATAGTGAATAAAAACCTTTGATAGTAAAGACATTACGTCTTCTGGCCCCAAGGTAGGGACCCAGTCCTTCTAGTTTACCTTTTCCCTTACCGATGGGTGAGGTCAGACTGTGACAAAGGTACCCCAGTATTTCTCAACCTGTGCTGACTCGCTGACTTGACTTGACTTGACTGGGTGAGATCATAAGAACGGACCTCTTAAGGTACCTAGCTCCTCGGACCACTCGACTTCAGGAACCCCAAGTCTCTCAACCTATACTGACTCACTGACTGTATGCGTGTGTGTTTGTGTGTGTGTGTGTGTGTGTCTCTTTATCTACGGTCCCAGACCTCCTACCCCCTTGATCCTTCTTCAACTATATTCCTACGTTTGAAAATCGACATTCTACTTATTCCAGACTCATGGATTACGTTTTGTATCACTGATATCAAATGTTCTGACATAATACATTGACTTTAAACGATTCTCTTCTTGAATTTACAAGAGTGGTTTTATATGTGTGACACTATTTATACAATTACTTGATTACTATCCTTCGGAAAGTGTTAAATATACATATATTTTAGTGATACTATGTATTAAATTTATAGAATATTAAAGTCAACAGTTATTATGAGTCATCTCGACTTTTTGTACTTATAAGTAATTAAATTGGTCAGTCAGTCGGTGTTACCCATCTGTATTATCGTCCGTATTTTTTCCCTCTGTAGTATTAGACCACTTTTTATTATTTGGTATTAATCCTTGAGTTTCAAGTCGAAAATTTAACAAGTTTCTAATACATAGAACTGGTACGGTGTAATTGCTTTGTCTAAAGTTTACCAATATATCACGGTACACCGGGCTTAGTATACGACTTATCTCGTCGTTTGGAGTACATATCTTTCACGACTTTTTATAATCCATTTTAGTACTTTATGAGAAATACTTATAAGAGAGTAAATAAAAAATTTCGTACTCCTTCTACGATAATAAAAGGGTAAAATGTCTGTTCTTTTGATTTCGAGTCTGATTAAGTAAACGGTCAACAAGGTGATTCTATATCGTCTTCACCCAAAGTTGGTTTAAGAATTAAGGTCAGGAAAAAAAAAAAAAAATGATGATACTGGAAACCGATGTCTCGTATTGTATAATCTACGATAAATTTACGGTTTACTGAATACTATTCGTTATTTACTACAGTTTTTTCCCCTTCATAACTAGTTACTTTAGAAGTGTCTCCTCCACCTTTAAAGACATCTTTCCTCTTTTTCTGTCTTCATAAACCAAGTTATTCTTATTTTTCTTAGTGTTCCGTCCTGTGAACCATACACAGTCCAACATAAAATGTTTTTACTGGAACCGTTATAGCGGACAAATCCTCAAGGGTACGAGAAGGTCTTGGAACTGTAAGGGATAGTTCTCCACTTAATATAAAGAGGAAAAGAACTTTGAGTGATGTAAAAGCGTTGACGAAATTGTTTATTATATTTTTCACTTCACTTTGACAATCTTCGACAAGGAAGTATATTCACATTGCACCGTACGATCTCAAGACGTCTCTTCGTTTTGGTTATTCTATATACCTATATATGTTTCTTTCTAAATAAAATTCCTGGACCCAATACACTGACACCCCCAACTGTTTAGACTCTAGACGTCCAGCCGTTTGTCCAATCTTTGGGTCCTGTTTCACTTTTAGCGTCAAAACTCTGGTTTCTGTCAAAGGTCCTTCTTAAGAAAGGAAGAACCCCATAAAGTAAAAAGTGAGAATTCCATAAAGTGACTAATTTACTCCGGGTGGGTACAATCCCTTTCAGTCGACCAAATGACATGATAACTAAATTCTCTTTCAGTGTGGATTTTAGATGGAAGTGTTGTAGATCTGGTGACGAATTGGTTTGTTAACTCATGGTGTCTGATCAACTGTTTTTTAATTCGTTTTGTGTACTCGACTCATTTGTAGTGTAGTTTTGTCAATATATTATTTTTAGTTAAGTTCTGTATCGTTACTTTCTTAAACGGACTTAGGTTTGAAAATATGTAAACGAAACCAATAATCCTGAAGTCCATAAAGTAAACATAGTTAAAAGTTTCCACATGTATATATACAGGTGGAGTATTTAGACTACTACAGTCATAAATTTACTATTAGTTCTGTTATATAGAATGTTTCCTATTAAAGTAAATTATTTTATAAAGGTTCTTTCATGACAGTAGTAAAGGATAGGATTCTGAGGGTCCCTTCAGATGATTATTATAATCCTAAAACACAAGAACAGATTCAAATTTATACCAAACAGGAACCGACAATCCTTTTAGTCAGTAATTGTTCTCTTGAAACCTTACTGACGACTTTGAGACTCCGTCAAAGATACTGTGTTGACACTACTCACATCTGAAACCCCGGTATCTAGACTAAAACAGGACATGATCGACACACTAGAGTTCGTTCAGAAAATTGTTCAGATTCTTATTGTCAAAAGTGAAAAGACAAGTCAGCGAGTCAGCAAAGACTGAGAAGTGCTGTGGCACCTGGTGTCGTACGGTCCGGAGGGACAGGTTGTAGTTAACGATCTCAGATGAGTTTGAGTAGAGGTAACTCAGTCACTACGGTAGGTTGGTAGAGTAGGAGACAGTAGGTGAAGAGGAGGACGGAAGTTAGAAAGGGTCGTAGTCCCAGAAAAGGTCACTCAGTCGGGAAACGTAGTCCAACCTTTCATAACCTCAAAGTCGAAGTTGTAATCAGGAAGGTTTCTTGTGGGTCCTGACTAGAGGAAGTCCTACCTGACCAACCTATAGGAACGTCAGGTTCCCTGAGAGTTCTCAGAAGAGGTTGTTGTGTTAAGTTTTCGTAGTTAAGAAACCACGAGTCGAAAGAAATATCAGGTTGAGAGTGTAGGTATGTACTGGTATCGGACCTTTTTAGTATCGGAACTGATCTGCCTGGAGACAATGTTTCATTACAGAGACGAAAAATTATACGACAGATCCAACCAGTATTGTAATAAAGGAAGGTTCCACATTCACAGAAAATTAAAGTACCGATGTCAGTGGTAGACGTCACTAAAACCTCGGGTCTCTTTATTTCAGTCGGTGACAAAGGTGACAAAGGGGTAGATAAAGGGTACTTCACTACCCTGGTCTACGGTACTAGAAGCAAAAGACTTACAACTCGAAACGGTTGAAAAAGTGAGAGGAGAAAGTGAAAGTAGTTGTCCGAGAAATCTAGAAGAAATGAAAGACGGTATTCCCACCACAGTAGACGTATAGACTCCAATAACTATAAAGAGGGTCGTTAGAACTAAGGTCGAACACGAAGTAAGTCGGGTCGTAAAGAGTACTACATGAGACGTATATTCAATTTATTCGTCCCACTGTTATATGTCGGAACTGTATGAGGAAAAGGATAGACCTTGGTCAGGCAAGGTACAGGTCAAGATTGACAACGAAGGACTGAACTTATGTCCAAAGAGTTCTCCGTCCAGTCCACCAGACCATAAGGGTAGAGAAAGTCTTAAAAGGTGTCAAATGACACTAGGTGTGTCAGTTTCCGAAACCGTATGAATTATTTCGTCTTTATCTACAAAAAGACCTTGAGAACGAAGAAGTCACTAGGTCGTCTACAACCGTTAAACTAGAGACCAAGGAGACAGAAAAGATTTTGGTCGAACTTGTAGACCTTCAAGTACCAAGTGTATAACGACTTCGGACCGAACCTCTTAAAACTCGTAATGTAAAAATCTCTCTACATTAAATTCACGATTGAAGTGACTTACCAACTTCCTAATTTATCGTAATATCTCTATTCTCGATCCGTGTCTTACACATACAACCCGTATCATGAACCTTGTTTCCTTCATACGTTATTCATAGATTACGATTATTTTTTACTTCTAATTACTAACATACATCTATCGAAGGTTCTTGTGGCACGGTGAAAAATTTCAAGATCCTAACCTATCAGAAAGACCCTTGGACTGTTTATTTATCTAGTTTCTATATGTATAGAAAAAGTAAGAAAATGGGTAAGTTTTAATATTTCATTATTCGTGACAAAAGATATAACCTTAAATGACCACTTCTTTACTTCTGAGTTACCATTTGAAGTAATGTCGTATCACTCATCTTTTACTAGTATTTATTTAACTTCGTACACTTGGGTATGACACCATTTACGAAATTCCTTGGGTCGTCCAGCCTCGTTCTTAGGATGGACCTATCCCTCCATGTCTACTCCCGTGTTTTTGTTCGTTCAAGGAACGATAGATCCGGGAGTTTCTGGTACCATTCCTAATAAGTGAAAGATTATTCACGTTTTCTTTCGGTAACGTATTAAAATTCGTCCCTCTACTACATTAGACTAAATATACCAAACTTATTAAAGAAACCAAGGACACACTTTTTCTCGATGATTCCCTCTGTTCTTTTGTCTCCTTGGTTTTTCCCTTCCTTCAACGTCATTTTTGACTTGTGTACGCATCCTATTACCTCTAATCGTCTCTACCCAACTAAACTCTTTGTACATATTAAGCGTTCTCAGAACTATGTCACCACTCCCCTCAAACTTGTCTTCTTTTATTACTAAGATCTAAAGGGATCTTCGAACCCCCTCTATAATAACTGGGTTTAACTGTATTTCTTCTGACTCTTTATTTAGACTTAAAGAAAAACCCCCCGATTATTAGTTCACGAAACCCCCCTGTACAGTGACACCTCACGATTCTACAATCGGTTCATCTTTGTGTTTCGTCTGTCTGTAACACCCGTGTATGTTCTCCAAATATGAGATTTGTCTTGAAAACTAAGGAGTCGTATATAAACGGTGTATACCATGCTCCTCTATCCCTCTTTTCCTTTTCCACTCTTTTTTTTTTCTTTTTTTTACTCCGTACCCATATAGTCTTCTCTTAAGACACTCTCATGTTGATAGAGAAAAGATCCGATGGACCGAACATCATTAACCAATACTCTTTACAAGAGAGTGTCTTAAGAGAGAGGAGACCTCCGGCCTTCAGTTTTCCACTCTATGACCGGACCGACAGGAACGAGACTTCCGAGGATTCCTCTTAGTAAGGAACAGAGGGTTGAAGACCAAGGACCATAACTGACCGAACATCGTTTTATCGAAGTTAGAAATGGCCAGAAGTGTACTAGAAATCGAAAGACCCAGAATTTAGAGAGAGACGAAAGAGAATATTCCTGCTGTCAGTAACTTAAAGTGGGGGTAAGATATAGGTCGAACTAAAGTTAGAGTTCAAGAATTAATATTAGAGGTTTTTCGGATAAAAGTTTATTTAAGTGAAAGTGTCCAATCCTAAACCTAGATAGTGAAACCCCAATGATAAGTCAGATATTGTACCCGATCTTAATATTCAAACTCACACCCTCTTCCTTCTTCGGACTTTTCCTCTAATTCTACGATGAAAGTCTCTTACCCCCACAGTGTCACCGATTCGGTCGTTCGTACCGTTCTTCTTACACCATCCTGACTCTCCTGATAACGAAATGATACTTATCATTAATTCTTTTAGGTACGTTTTGTGTGTCGTATAGCGGAAAATTCATGAATTGATGATAACAAAAAAAAAAAAAGGGACAACAACTTATCTCTCCGGTATTAAAAGATCTTTTCGTGAAATTGGTCGTAACTTTTCATAAGATCACCTTGAGAGGTCGATAAACCAATTCACTACTTACAAATTTCCTTGAAATTTTTTACCGACATGACTTATTACATTAAAAATAGTAGACGTACCTTTTTTATCTCTTGAATTAACTTTCAGGTAAAATCCTATGAGAGTAATTATAAAATCGAACGAATTTAAATGATATACACAAAAGTTTACCTAGTTGATTCCGAAACTACATAATTATCTTTTACTGACCTCACTATTTATGTTTGACCTAATACTTCTTATTAAATTCCTTATCACTGTATAACAAAAATATTTTATAAAGATCATATAGAATATATGTAACTATATGTATGTACGTATATATCTCTATAGTTATATATAATTTTACGTATAATTTTATATAGACAAAATTCTCAAAAAAGAGGATAACCTCAGTAAAGTTTAGATCCAAGACACTTATCCTGAACTTTGAGTGAGACACAACCACTTTAAGAATTGTTACAGAAAAAAAAATTTATTGTAAAATATATTGAGTATTTTATCACGAACATATTTTTAAGTGTGTCAACGATCTCTCGTATATTAAAGGTTTTTTACAGGACCCAAAAACAATGTAAGTCAAAAGATTCCCACGTGAGTTTAGTTACCATTTTACGTCTGTAATACGTTACAAAGTAATAGAAACCATTTTGATAAGAGTAATAAAACAGAGGAGTGTCATAATTGAGACTATAGGTGAAACGCGTCCCAGACGATAGTGATCCTACAGTCTTTTTGTAATTCCGACCTAGATGTTCTCTGTTCATAGAGACTTACTGTAATTCTCAGGGAACCGGGTCCCCGGGGGTGAAGAAAGAACCGGGATACCGTACACTCTGGAATCAAGGGACTGGTCCCTGTCTTTGGTACGGGGGACGTCACCTTTGTCCCTCACCATTGGTGACCTGGTGGTCCTTCAGGGTGGTGAAGTGTCGTAGAGAGAGGTACCACTCCGTCCCAATTCTCGAGTTATCGGAGGTTAGACTCCAGAACTCTGGGAGGAGGAGTTAGTCCGTTCTTCATTTGTAAACCCCGTTTCCACCTTTTACTTCGGTACAGACGTCCTTGGGTTCACCGGTATGATACCACACCAGTCCGGTCACTGAGAATCGTAAATTTGTCAATTAGACGAATGGTGATTCATCTAGGGTAACCAACCAACTACTAACGACGACTACACCATGGGGGAGGGTGGTTTGAATTTTTCGTTCCTTCCCACCCCAGGTTGTGACTCCCCCTCCCCGTGTGATTGTGGGTACTGTAACCCGTGTTGAAATAAGGGACAGTTTGGACACAACAGTACATCTGTGTCGGTTTCACTTGCCTTCGTCCTAATCTTGTGAATCATGGAAGTACTGATAAAAGCATGTAAGAAAATTTTGAGTGATTGTCTTTTTGTTCCCTGTGATGGTGGATAACACTGCACGATAAAATGAGTTGTAGTCTTACACAGACACGATGAAGACCTACACTCCCTCTTTTTTAAGGGGTTTGTGTTTGTTCATAATTGTTTTTAGCTTCTTAATTTACCCCTCCCTCATCCCCAAAACGGTTGTCTAAAATACCTTTTGTAATTTAAAACTTTTTTTAAATCCGTAAAATATTAAGATAACGAAGTACATTTTTTTCTTTTTTCGGGGACTTCGGGTGGACATACCGACGTCCGACTCCTGTCGTGTGTCTGTCTGTGTCCTGGACATCCACCAAGGACCACTCAGTCAGGTCTCTCTGTTCTATGTCGAGTGTGTCTCTCACAGGCGGAGAGAAGTGACCTTCCCTGAGATTCTAAACCTCCTTCTTCGGGGTATATCCTTTTCATAATTTCTTTGGTAGTTTTGTGCCAAAGGTTTTTGACTTGTACGAGATCCAACCTTTCTCTATATAAATTAAGGATCTTGGACAACTGTAGAGATAACACCCATCTGTCCTACTAATTTTTTTTTTTTTAAACTTTACTAACACGAAGACTTCAACGTCCCAGTATAAGGTGGGAGACCTTTCGTCCCGTCAAAAGTGTACCGAACCTTAGGAGAACCTATGTAGAATCTCTGGTCTTGTTTAAGGTGTCGTGGGAAGGTGGACGTCCTAGCCACTCCCTCTCTCACGGTGACGGTGGAAACCCACACACACGTGTGTGTACGTGCGTCCGTACAATAAATATTTTATAAAGATCATATAGAATATATGTAACTATATGTATGTACGTATATATCTCTATAGTTATATATAATTTTACGTATAATTTTATATAGACAAAATTCTCAAAATAGAGGATAACCTCAGTAAAGTTTAGATCCAAGACACTTATCCTGAACTTTGAGTGAGACACAACCACTTTAAGAATTGTTACAGAATTTTCGAGTACTTCTACACTACAGTCTTATATTTTATTAAAATTTGATTTACAAATTTTTATTTTATCGGATCTTGAGGGAACTTGGTTAAGACAAAGGTTATGCAACAAACTATAATTCTACGTGAGCAAATAGTCGAACGGTAAGTTTTCTGGACATCTTAAATCCGTTTCGGTTAGGTTGAGTAATCTTTTCTGGGACTACGACCCTTCCTAACTTCTGTCCTCTTTTCCTACTGTCTCCTGTTCTACCAACCTACCATAGTGACTGAGTTCTCTGTACTCAAACTCGCTCGAAACCCTCTACCACTTCCTGTGTCTTCGAACCGCACGTCGTAAAGTACCACAGTGTTCTCAGCTTGTACTGACTCGTCGACATTTTGTTGTTTACTTTCCTAAAAGTTCCTCTCAAAATTTTCCTTATCCCACCTAACACTAGTCCGTATCAGAAAGTCATAATTCGATAAACTGGAATTTTCTTGAGTTTCTATATACTCATCCTTGAACCGAGAATTTTTTTAAATTATCCTGTGACACTGACATACCCTTTCATCCTCAAGAATGTGAAAATAAAATGATCGTTTAGATATATATATTTAATATATTTTTAATAGTATGTAATATTTATATATTATATATAAAGTATCCACTTCCAGTGGTATAAGAAAACTTCGTATATAGGGTTATCATAAAAATGTATATGTGTAGATTGTTTGTAAAAAAGCTAAATGAATTTTTTCTGTGTATCTTAGTAGGTTTTATATTAAACATTTTCTATTCTACTTTTCAATTACATTTATTTTAAATTTAATAATTATGTGGACTCGGTGTCCCCTTTGGATAATATAAAATGACGTAATCTCCTCATCAACCGAATGGTATCACCAATCCTAACTTCCGAGTTCTCTGTCTGACGAACTCAAGTCTAACACCGAGATGGACAGTCAGACACTTTGTATCTAAGTACATTCCAGTAGTTTTTAGTGACCCGTTGTTTACAAACGTTTGGGTTAGGTAAGGGAGTAGAAGGATGTATGTTCCCATTGTGATCTTCGTCAGTGAACTGACCTTACATAAAAATCTAATCCTATTCCAGGGAGATATTGTCCATCTTCATGTATGGGAATATGTTACTGTAGGTCATAACCCCTAAATGAGTCAAATCGTGACTTGGAAAGATGAAAGATTTGGAGAAGGATCTTCTGGTTCTACCGACTAGTTATTAGTACATTGTCGTTTTCTACTTCGCATTGTATGATTACACAACGTGAGTCTCATGAATCTTAAGAGATCTCTCCAAAAGATTTATTTAGATTCAAAAATTAAAATATCAATAATTTATGTTACGAACTCTTTTACTCTTTAAGTTTCTTACTTAATCCAGAAACTATAAATTGGACACAAAGAAACCTAGTTGTCATAGTGGCAGTTGACCCTCGAATTATCTTTGCGTCGTAGAGTCCTGTGTGACTTCTGACCTGGTCCTAGATTTATAAATGTTATACGGGACCCATAAAAATTCGTGTAGTTAAACCTTTCGTGACTATACCTTATCGGTTATTAGCACGGGGAGGGGACTAACTAAAGATGTATAAGGTTAAGACCTTTACGTATTTTAGGGGACACCACGAAAATAATCAAAAATACAGATAAGAATGGATTCCTGTAAGTTCCAGTAGAACCACCAAATCCTCATGGTACCTATAAAGACTAAATATTATAATTATTTTCTACTTTAGAGATTAAATCTTCTCTATTCGCTAATAAAGGAAAATTGGATCGGTGGAAGAATCTGAATTAATGGTATGTGTTCATAATAATCTAAGCCCGTTTTCATTAACACCGAAACGTAAACAACGGAACCAACAAACTATGACCTTATACAAGAATTTATTTACACCAATACCACGTGTAGTAAAATTAAGAGTAAAGAACGAAATACAAAAAATAAACAATTCTTGTGACTTTCACACAATCAGCGAGTCAGTACTGACTGAGACGGTGAGGTACATGATATCGGACGGTCCGAGAAGAGAGGTACCTTGAGAGATCTTTTCTTATGACCTCACCCATCGGTAGGGGAAGAGGTCCCCTAGAAGGATTGGGTCCCTAAGTTGTCTCCAGTAGGTGTAACGTCTGTCTAAAAAATGGTAGACTCAGTGGTAAAGTATACATAAAATCTGGTATCTTTAATATAATCTGTTTTTAGTTTAGACTCACTATGAATTTAAGTTTTACCTATCATTTCGTCGTCTCTGTCAAGTGTTGTAGTCATTGTGTAAACCTTGACGATTGCTTCCTCATATGTTACGTCACCCCAAAGTTCTTCCAAATTCCTCTGCTCTTGGAACTTCTGCCCCTCATACCACCGACAAGTAGCCTCCAACTGTTACAGATTAACTTTCGTTAGTAACTTCGACTGGGAGAATGTTGGTGTCCTTTTCAACGACTTCTTAAGTTGTAACTGATAAGATACCAACAAACTGTAAACATCGTTTAACCTTTCCACTCGAGTACTCGACTGACGTTTAGTTTTTGTTAGTAACTAAAGTTCACAGTTAGACAGAATAAGATACGTCTTGTGTAACCTTTTCTGAGACTACGACCCTCCCTAACCCCCGTCCTCCTCTTCCCCTACTGTCTCCTACTCTACGGACCTACCGTAGTGACTGAGCTACCTGCACTCAAACCCACTTGAAACCCTCAACCACTACCTGTTCCTCCGGACCACACGACGTTAAATACCCCAACGTTTCTCAACCTGTGCTGACTCGTTGACTTGACTTGACTACGTTGTTGTGGTTTGGTAAAGACCTAACCTATCACTGCACTCTACTTTTCACCTAAAATATACTGTTAGTCGTTACTGGTTGAGTCACCAACCTACCTCTCCTTCGAGGTTTCGTGAAGGGTTTCGATTTGAACGTGGTTTTTTTCAAGTACCAGTGACAAGCCACCAGACGACGGGCAGACTAAGTGATATCGAGACTTGGGACCGTTTTGGTAGTGTAGACTCTTCATACGAGGCGTTTAATTACTCTACGTGGTTTTGACGTTACAGATATCGGCCATAACTAATTGTCTTTCCCGGGTTAAGAAGTACTGTTACCGACTGGTACATGTTAGTCACGAAGTTTTCAACTTACTTAATCCGACGGTTCAAAACGGAGTAGGTGGTATAAGTGAACTAGACAGTAGTTGGCTGATGGTGAATAAGTTTGTAGAGCTGTTCAAGAATTTCCCTTTTACGGAGATGTTGGTCGTCCTCCGTCTTTTACGAAAGGTTCTCAAGTAGTTTAGGACTTCGTACCTAAAAATACGATGTCCTTATTTGGTTGAATAAAGAGTAACCGTTTTTACACAACCAGGATTACCAAGGATAAAACTAATTATTTCTATATAAACTCAGACCAATATTACTAAATTTTAAGTACCAGACTTTGACGTTAATGAAAACATGGTTGGATTATAAAGTCAAATAACATGACGAAATTCGGTCACTAAGAGTATTCGACACACATAGTCGTAACGGATCTTCCAAACGATTTCATGTCTCATACCTTGAGGTGGAGGTCTTAACGACTAAGTACCTTGAATTAAACGTAAAGATTATTCAAGTGAATACTATGATTACGTACACCAGGTCCTCGGTATGAAACTCTTGGTGACTAAACCACTCGACCGAGACTTTACTTTCCGAGACCTAACTTTGACGTCGTTAATTATAGTTAATCACGACACCGAACTTGTTCGACAATGAAGAACAAGGATATAACGACAAAGACTTAAACATTGTACCCCTCTTAAAGTGATATTGGAATATACATATTTACATATTTAAGTATGTTTCGTATTACAGGTAAGAAATGATGATGAACACCTCTACGAACAGTGGAAATAATGAGGTTTAGTTTCATCTGACTTATCGATTGTAATACGTAAAATTGGTGACTTATTCGTTCAAATGAGAAGTACTGTGACCTGGATACTGTACACGAAGTTTTTTTTTTTAAGTTTATGTTTAGGTTCTGTTGTTTTTATGTATATCAAAGAGAATATAAGACACCAGAGTTACGAGTAATCTAATCAAATAATTTCCGGGACTCTTTAGGATGTCATGTCTTTGGACAAATCGTTTTATAAAAGGTCTTAATTTAGGAACTCTTACTCATAATGAACCTTACACGAAACTTTTTATGACCGAATCGATTGAAAGAAACCTTTACTCCACGACATAAAAAACATGTAACTAAATAGTTGAAATCTTTTATGAGGATGTTTGATTAGTCATAAAGTGACATTCCCGTCACATGATAGACTATTCGTTGGAATCCTCTTACCTACTTTCTTACAGTGTGTTAACTTCCCCCCAATTCTTGTTACCTGTCTTCTGTTACAAGACAAACACATGTGTTCTGATTCACTTTTTACAAGATTGGTCCAGAAGACATTTCAGGTCTATTACCGTGATATTGAATGACAGACTTCACACTAGTTGTTGTCTCTACTAAGAGTTCTTGAATGTGAATCTTATATAATATTTATCTAAAGTTTAAATACAATTTCTGATTAAACATAAGCTAAATTTTCTTATTTTCCCGAATTTTCCTGGAATCTCTATTGGATACTAAATATAGAGAAAATGATCTATTGAAACAAATCAGATGGTAGAACGAATAACGAAATCCACTTGAGTGAGTCTAGATGTCGAAATTTAAGTAGATATTCGACTATTTGATCAGACCTGAACTGGGAACTTGAGTTGAGTATAAAGACCGGTGACTAAACTATAGAGATGACTCTACAGATTATCCTAGAGTTTAAATCCAACAGACTTGAACTTTAGTACCAAGTGAATTTGGACAGAGGGAGTACAAGAGGTTTGGTTAAATAAAACATTAGAAGAGATTGAACCATTTACTGTTCGGGCACAATGATGACGGAACACGGTGTTTGGAACCATGGTAGGCACTAAGAAGGAAGAGTGTAGAGTGAAAGTTAGGTAGTGGTTCAGTAGGTCTAAAGGAAAATTTATGTGAGTCTGGGTTCGAAGTAGATAGGTGAGAGTGACGATGGTGGATCAACTTTGGTGGATGTAGATAGTGGTTTTAATCACATAAAGGTATGACCAGAGGGACAAAAGATAGAACCCTTCGGTTGTTGGGTCAGAGTGTCTTACTAGGAAAGTTTTCCGTTTAGACTGTTGTTTATAGCGAATTTTGAAATCTCACCAAATTGTGAGAAGGTGGAATGAGACTCATTTTGAGTTTTATGAACAATACTGGAGATTTCATGACACCCAAGACCTGGGGGAGGGTGGAGACTATAGTACGGGATGGTAGACAGAATACTAAGTGACACAGATTACGAGAAACGTATTACGTAGTCCTTATAAGGGTAAAGTCACTCAAACGTATACGATACGGTCACGAAATATGTGAGAAAGGGTCTATATATGTGTACCGAGTGAGAGAACGAAACGCCACCGAGTCTACGATTTCTTAGAGGTCGTTACGTCCTCTAGACCCAAGTCAGGGACCCAGTCCTTCTAGGGGACCTCTTCCTTTACCGATGGGTGAGGTCATAAGAACGGACCTCTTCAGATGCCCGTCTCCTCGGACCACCTGATGTCAGGTATACTAGTGTTTCTCGACCCGTGTTGACTCACTGATTGTAAAGTTGACAATCTATGACTTGTTCTCTGTCCTACACATGTTAATACGAAATAAATACGGTCGGGAATTGAGAGTATGTTCAATTGTGACTGTATATGTAAAAAAAATAATAATAGATAAAAAAGGGTAACCTTACGTTGAAGGTGTTTGTAAACGAGTGATGAAGTAGGGGTCCTGGATCTCGTCTAGAATCGTGTATTCTCCACAGTTATTTACAAACAACGCACTCACTTACCTCATGGATGCAATAGATACGGAGGTCGAGTTTGAGAGTGAAAATGAATGTAAAAGTGGTTTGGTAGTAGATGGGTTGTATCCTCGATAATGACTAAATTATTAAAGGAACTACGTCAACTTCGATAAGGTTAAGAATAAGAGATGATAAGTTGTATAAGTAGAAACCTCGATCTTTAACCGTCATGAAGGAAAAGAATGAAAAAAAAAAAAAACTAGTACACTATCTTACCTTCTTCGTACCTATAATATACTCTACTTTAAAGACCAATCCTGTGACTGGAGAGTGTAAAAATAAAGATAATACAAAAATAAATAAAATTAAGGAAGATGTTGCGAACCATAATACGAGTGAAAATACCGGCTCCTAGCTTAGTGTACATGACCAATCCTGTCCGTTTTCGTTTTGGGTTTTCGTGTTGTTGTTTTAACGTATAAAGATATTATTCGTTTAGTTTACTGTGTAATACAATGTTATATAGTTCACATAAGGTATAAATAACTGGTGTCGAAAGGTATTGAACCCTGAAAAGTTTTCCACCGACCAAATTCTAGAACTATATACTAATTTTTCCTCCCTTTGTCATACTCGACTTAGATTTTTATCCGTTCAGAACAAAATAAGACTGTAAAGTCGGTCGTCGAGGTCCGGAGAAACCCCTTTTGTTCATAGTTTGTCCTCCTGTCGTCGAGACAAGGAACAAATATTAGATGTCCCTGGACGACTACCGACTGTTGTGAATTTGTTAAATTTCTCGGGCTGGAGATACGAGATCTTCTTAAAGACACTTATACATTTTCAGAGGTACTCTTGAGGTCACAAACCTTTGTAGTACCATTTTAAAACTAACTCCGAATCATAACTAATTGGAGAAAATTCAAGACCGTCACTGTAAGGACGGTAATTCGTCAAACGGGTACGTGAATTATAACCCTTTTTACTTGTGATCTCCAGTTCCGAAATTATTCTTTCCTGGGAAAACAGAAAAGTGTAAGATAGAAGTCGTCTTATATCAGAGAAGTTATAGATATGATCACTGATAGTTTTCACTTATCCCTCAGGTCCTCGTTGTCTTTCAGGAACTTTTCTCACGACTTTTATCCTCCGGTCTAAAGAGAAAAAGGAGACGATTCAAAATGGACGGAGAAGTATTTAGTAAACTTAAGAACCACTAAAGTGAAGAATAGACATATTACACTTTCTAATTCAATAGGATGGAGAGTTTCTATAAACGATTCTTACTTGTTTCAATCACATCGGAGTACTGAACTCTATCAGATTTTATCTGTAAAACCGACACTGGAACCGTATTTCTCTCTAAGTAAGGATATAGAACATAGGGGGTCAAGTTTTGTCCGTAGTACTCTTCAAAGGCAGAAGGTGACCATGAATACGTTGGTAGATTTCTCGGTTAGGAGGTTGAAACATCGTCTCGATCACTATTCTCTCATATTTCACCCTTTTTTACGAAAAAACCTGAGAGAAGGATCTTGGTGTCTACCATCATACTTCACTAAAATAACAACAAATCAGTGATTCAACACAGACTGAGACGTCGGAGTACTTGACATCGGACGGTCCAAGGGGACAGGTACCCTTAAAGGGTCCGTTTCTATGATGGCACCCAACAGTAAAGGAAGAGAACCCCTAGAAAGACTAACTCTATACCTCGGGCACAGAGGACGTAACCATCCGTCTCAGAAATGGTGACTCAGTGGACCCTTCGGGGGTACTTTTACTGAAATATTTCAACAATGATCATAAGGGTAAATATTGACTTCGTTCGTTAACTTTAGGTTTTCTCGAGTTATAAGATGGATTTTAATATTTCACTAATTTACCATCTTTATTTTATGATGGAAACTACGTCTCGATTAATATGGAGTGGAAAGAAAATCGTCCAAAGACCCATTGAATAAGCAATACCGGATTCCGGAACGTAAATTAGGAAAGGGAGTAAAACCATGGAAGTAGATGTCTGTTTATACTCTACTTTGGTAATTTTTCTTCACATGTTTGGTATTGTTTGAAACCGGTCTCCAGTGGGTTTGGAGTTTCAAACATTTAGAGTAGAAGTTTACAAGGATAGTAAAAGTAAAACGATCAATATTATCTTATTAAGTAGTTCTCCTTTCAATATAATCACTTAGTGGTGGGGGGAGTGGGTTTGGTTGACATTACCTCGTGTCAATATCCTATAAAGACCCCTTTCAATCCTTAATTCTCCTCTTCCTGTGTTCTTCTCGAAAGACCCCTACAACTAGTACCGTATAAAAGTATACACATAATTGAGACACTTATAGGGATATACAATGTATATTTATTTCTAATTGTTACATATACGATGACAGAAGAATTTAAATTCCAAACTCTACTCTCTCTAGTTCTTTATGTGAAAAGAGACTTTGATCGTACAAGATAACACATTCCTTATGATCTTCGAATACAAAAATTTAAAACGTTTGACGTAAAAATTCCAGAAATTGAAACCCCTCAGTTGATAAAAACTTTCTGATTTTCTCGTCTCATAGGTAAAGGTTTACTAGAAGGACCTCTTCTGTTTCTACTTCGTAATCTTTGTAAAACGGAGATCTGCCGTGGACTCCGTCGTAAAAGAGAAGGTACAACCGTCTCTACCTTTGTAGAGTGTAACGGGATTCCCCTATTTAAGTGTCCGACGATTAGTTCTGTCCAAAACACACTATACCTGTAGACAGATAATTCTCGATCTTCTCCTGACGGTACGGAAACTGTTGATCCTCTGTTGACTTGTCGGAGATCTATCATTACTAAAGACAGTGTCAGTTGGATGGTGTTTGTCTACCACTCTTCACTGAAACTCAACTTTCTAAGGTAACGGATGGGAATTAGGGATTCAAGAGACCGGGAGAACGGAAGAAGAAGAAAAAAAAAAAAAAAAAACTGTTTACACTAGAAAACAAAAAACGACTACGTTCTGTCAGGTACACCAGGAACATAAANTCTCCTGACGGTACGGAAACTGTTGATCCTCTGTTGACTTGTCGGAGATCTATCATTACTAAAGACAGTGTCAGTTGGATGGTGTTTGTCTACCACTCTTCACTGAAACTCAACTTTCTAAGGTAACGGATGGGAATTAGGGATTCAAGAGACCGGGAGAACGGAAGAAGAAAAAAAAAAACTGTTTACACTAGAACACCAGGAACATAAATTTAGACGTCATTAGATCCATTTCTTCACAATCTTCAAAGAAATCTATGTAAGTTCTTAATTGAAAGGTGTTGTTGGAACAAGGGGGGGGGGGGGGTGAAAAGAGTAGAGTATAGTTTATCGTCGAGTACCTTTCTTTATCCTCATAGTACTTTTTTTTATAACGATTTTGATCTCTTATAAATGTTCGTTAGGGGTTTAGATCTCTAGTAAATCAAAAGAACTTATGTACTTATAAAATACTTGAACATTATAGTTCAGAAAGACGGGAATTTATAGACAGGTTTTACGAAATACAGTAGACAACCGTTTACTAAAATTGTAAGTGAAAAGTGGACTATATAGAAGGATGAGCATGTTAAGTAAAGTCTCCGTATTGAACAAAAGAAACGATTCTAAAGTAAAGGAGGGTAGAGTCTTAAACTACTTTAGATAAAGAATCAAGGAGCAAAGGGTCACTTTGGACTGTTGTTCATAGTCTGACTTACATCGACAGGATATACTTCATTAAGTAAAGACAGTTTCTAATCTGTAATAAAAAACGAACTGTATTCTACTGACTATGACAAGACACTCTAGGGTTTCCATGTTGAATTGGTGAATTCTCGATTCTGAGTAAAATTCTTTAAGTAAGGTAAGTCTCCTAATTCAAAACTAAACCCTTCAATCTACCGTCTGTGTCACTCCTTCTCCCTATCGGTCTCCTCAATTTTTTATTATTAAATTTTAATTATGGTAGAATCCGGTTTTCGTCAATATACCGATAAGACTAGAATTTTCCAAATTTAATACACAGGTGAAATATAACACAGACTCTGGACTGACGTGAGTCTCACACGTAAGTCGTAGAAGTCATTGCTTTCATCTAGAGTGAGATCGGATGGGTTCATTATATAATTTTTTTTTTTTCGTTAGAAAGTGTTATCTGGTTTCATTTACCTATCATACTAAACACCGTCTCCGTCTAAAGTTCCTTCCTTTAGAACTATTCCGTTCCCTGGAATCTTCAACTTGGTCCACAAAAAGAAGGATAAACAAAATATCGTAAATCACTCGAAATAATAAATTTATTCTTTAAACTAATAAATTTCCATATCCGACGAAGGAAAATGGATCACCCGGTTAACATCTTCAACTCTTCCCGTTCAGGTTCCTGACCTGAGAGAAAGGTGTAAGGATGGAACTGGTGTTGTCGAGTCAAACTAAGAAAGTTTCCAGTCTACAGAAACATTATAAAGTAAGTTTTTTTCAGAATCACGGTTTTATTTTGTTTATTCGTCTATAGACCTTTTTGTCTTTTTATAGGTCAACTTTTCAGTGAGATGATGTACCACTAAAATGTATGTTTCACTACCTCGGTCGGGAGTCTACTGTGACTGAAAAAGAGGTAACGCTGATAGAAACTCGGGTAGTAAGTGATAAGACCCCCAGTCAAAGAAGTGCAAAATTTACTCCTGTTCTTTGTGTCGGAGAAGAAACTAAGGACATTCCTACCTACACGTCTAGTTTAATCTAATATCGATATCCATTAACAAAACCTTTTAATTCTACACTGTTTGTCGTTATGTACGAAACATTACCTTTAAGGTCCGTTGTAGAACGACATACGAATCGGTTTCTCGTAAAGGGGTACTTACTATCTCTTCCTTAACCCTAATAAAGTCTTAATCTTACCAACGAAAATAAATAAACAAACAATAATCCATATCGTTCCATATCTCCGTACTTAATTAAAGGAATAATGACCAACTTTGACACTTATCCAGTATATTCCCCAGATCCCGAAGGGACCACCGAGTGTCCATTTCTTAGTCAGACGGTTACGTCCTCTACAGTCAGGCTAGAAACTCACTCCTTTTTTAGGGACCTCTTCCTCTACCGTTGGGTGAGGTCATAAGAACGGACCCTACCTGTCTCCTAGGACCGCCCGATGTCAGGTACCCGAGTGTCAGTCTGTGTTGACTCACTGATTTGTTGTTGTTTTTCCCCTGATCCCTCTTTATTAGTTTAACTCCCGGATGATACTAGTCTATACTATAATCCGTGAACGTATGTAATAAAGTAAATTAGGCGTTTTCTCAAGACACATGTCTGTTCTTTTGACTCTAATCTATTTCCAAGAAGCCCTGTGTCCGTTTTCCTTAAAATTACGACCCATGGATTTAAAGTTGGACTTAGATTAAAGATTAAGAAACTACCTGTGTCACTGTGTCGTATGGAGGGAACAGATGAAACATATTAAGGTGTACCACGATGACTACCTTTAAGTAGTGTTTCTTTTAGATCTAGGACACCGAGGAGTCGAACGAAAGACCATCAGACACCCAATGACGAAGGACAATCGGGTCGTCGAGGGGGTCGTCGTGGGGTCGGTCGGAGACAGGTTCCTGACACCTGGACGAGACTACACCCTGTTGAGTCAGTTTAAGAGATGGTGTTTTACCCGGTGTCGGTGTAAGAACGGTTACTCGGACTTAGGATTTGAAGACTCTAAGTGAGAGGGTTTTCAACAAAAAGGGAACTGATGAGAGGGAGTCGGGATCGTAAAGGAAGTCACAATAGAAAATGACACAGAAACGATTAAAGGATATTTAGAAAAAAAATTATAATTAGGACAAAACAAGTTTAAAAATTTTTCTTTCTTTTGGTTCTTTTAGATCTGGTAACTACTTGTGTACCCACTATCCCTTCGTCCTGGAGTAAGTAAATAAATTAGTAAGTAAGTTGTTTATCAATGACGCGTCGACGAGACACGGTACGTGACGAGATCTTCAGACTCTTTCTCGACACTTCTTCTATTTTTTTGTAAAAAAATTTATAAAACATCGAATGTAGTATAATCTCTTCTGTATTATATTCCTTCTCATAGTGGGTTCTGTTTATAAGTTTATAACCACATACAACTGATTATGTTATGTATACTTCCCACTATGTAAAGTTTACTTAATAGTCACAATATCCGTGTCAGATTCTCCGGTTGAAAACTAAAATAAACCGGTTTTCAATACGTACGTTGTAAGATTTCGTCGAACATATTTTGGTTTTAATTTGTGTTGAGTTGATAATAACGGTCCTATATATTAAAGTGAGTATAAAAAAAATCGAAGTGTAAAATTTTTTAGAAAATCGATTTAATAAATGTAATATGAAAAATAGGGTCGAGTCAAAATTTCTGATGAATTTAGAAGTAGTTTAATTAATAAACCTACAAAAACTCTTTATTACTGAAACAATATGCGTTCGGAGTCAATTAACACAGATGTATTTTGAATTGAAGTGATATGTAAAGAATTTTTTTCTTTTCTTCGTCATTTCGAAGTGACATGTAAGGTCTAAACCAGATTAAGGGTACTTTATTCTCTCATGTTATAGGAACCCTATTATATAACCAGAACCATTTTCAGTCGGAGAATAATCGAAAGAACCAAGGACATATTACGTGACTCTTAAGTTTGCAGCCTAGATCAATAAATAGGAATAGAGAAGTGGGGACAATTGATTAAGTGACGGTAAATTTAACTTGAATCGAGAAGAAAAGGACGTGTACATACTGAACTGTAAATGTGAGTAATTTAAAGTATAAGGTGGGGACTTGGGAAATCGTTTCTTGAAGGGTGTTTTGTTGATCTAAAAAAACAACGACGTCAGTGAGGTAAATGAAATAAACATTGACATTTTGACTTTTGTAGATAAACTTATTTTATAATTATCATCGATCATTGTTTGTGATCAGTGGACTTAAAGTCAGGAGTTGACGTCCCCAACCCCTTTCCCTCCTAACGAAATAACGAAATGTGGGTCTCTTTTTAAGTTAATCTCAGAATTTTACTGTTACTTGATAGGTATAAAATCTTCAAATCTCATCATGTACGTTAAGTTTAAATATTTTGTCAGTTTTTTACCCTTACGGAAACGATAGGTTTAAAACAATTAAATTATCATTACTGATTACACTAAATAAAAGGTACTTAGATACTACATAAGACACATTATTTGATGTGACAGGTTATTTAAACTTTTATGTAGTAACTCCGGTGATATATAATAGGTAATTTACGACCCAATTTTATGTAAAAAGAAATACACTACAAATTGTTACGGATTAACAGTTTTAAAAATTATTTTTTATTAACTTTATACCGAATATAAAAGAGGGAAGTCTCATAGATAAACGGTCGGTTTACTGAGTCCCAAGTTTTTTATATCCAAATGAGAAGGACCACTAAATACTCCACCCGATGATACAATAGACTCATAAAATTTTGAGAAAGGGATTATGTAAATTTTAATTAGAGTTAGATCAAGTCGATTAACTCTAGAACAGGAGTAACAGGGATTTTCGTCCACGTATATAAGTATAAAATAGTTGACTGTTTTACTCCCTTTCAAATTAAAAAGGGAGATTATTTGTACTGGCGGTGTGTTGAAAATAAAAATTAACTTGTGGAAAACAAGGTTTAAAAACAAGGAGATTACGTATAAATTTTACAAAAGTACGGTTGGTTTATAATGTACGATAACAACGAAGTAAGGGATAGTTGAGGGAAAGTTATGTAATGTATGTGATCGATTTAAAATAAAATGTTACGAGAATTATGACCTCGTCAAATAACGGGGAATCTCCAAAAGACACTCCGGTACCAAATGATTGTTAATCAAAATTTTTAGACGGTGTGTATTTTTATAAATACGAATCAAATGTATATGAGGGGACCTCTGTCTCTCTATTTTAACATACGTGAGGGAGACTCTATTGAGACGTGTGGTAATGTAAAAATGGTAGAAGTACAACTATCGTCAAGAAGAGACCGGATAGGTCGTCCTTTTTTTTTTTTTTACACAGGAAAATAATTTTGTCGTAAAAGTGTACGACTAAGTGGATATCGAAATGAAGATAAGTAGGTCTAAGTCCGAGTGTTAGTGTAAATGTGTAATGATTTCTGACGGTTGTCCTGTTATAAACGGTGTCCTTCCTGGTCATGTCTAGTAAATTTTTTTTAAGAGATCACGATATACCTTTCCATCGACATTCAACCGGATTCGTTTATCGTAAAGAAAGATTATCTTAATATGTTTTTATACGTCATATTTATATAAGTAATAGACTCGACGGAAAAAAGGTACATAAGTGAATTCGTCCTAAAACGGAGAATTTAAAAAAAACAAGAATAATTTTTACATAATATACGAATTAATTATCAATTTAAATCATACGAGACACAATTTGACTATCAATTAAAGTCGAAAATATTAAGTTTGGAGGGAAAAATGAAATCGGTATAAAGTGTTGACCGTGTAGAATAATAGAAATATCTTTGTTTACCTTATGAATTCTAAACCCCACGAATGTAAGACTAAAGACTTTTTTTTTTTTTTTCTGACAATCTACTTTTTACTTTGTAGATAGGATCGTACAAAAAATATTCTACGTCGAACATCGTTGTAGTCTCTCACGAGACACCTCCTCTCCTAAACTCTGTAAACGAAACCCCAAAATCTAGAAAGCGAGTGACTAACACACTACACCCCGGTCTGAAAGTTACGAAGTAAAATATTAATCAGGTTTCGTCACTACGATCCTTTATAACATACTATTTACACGTTCACAATGTAATTTCTCTCTTATAAAACATATTTTTTCTATACCTCCTTTAAACCCTTTTTATAACTCCTGTAGACTTTCGTAGTACGTAACAAAACTTCTAAACTACTCAACCATACATTTTATTGTCAATACGGATCCCTTGACTGAAGTGATGTACAAACTTCATCTGAGTGAACGATTCTAAACTCCTAAGTAGATCCTTTTATAGTGGATTTCTGACAGTCCTAAAAATATAATATGAAAAGGTTACCAGGCTAAAATTGTGTCCTTATATATTTCGCAAAAATACTCGGTCGTAGTGAAGGACTCGAGCAGAACGAGGAGTCCTAGTAAAGACTCCGTCACTCATCTCCGTGACTATCACTACACTTCGACCATTCCTTCTGTCCTCTATCTAAAAGTTTCTGGAACATAAGACGGGATTTCGAAATGTTAACAAATTAAGATTTCTATTTTCTTTGAGGAGGAAGGGATTAAATCTTTATGAGTTTGTCTGGATTGAAAATTATGTATTTATAAAACAGTCACTTCCACCGAGTTTTTTTTAAGTCTCACGTTAGGACTACTCATTACTCAAATGTTACTGTGACTCCTGGACTTAATTCCACCAGACGGTTATAGTTTTCCTTTAAAATCTATTCTCTGTTAGAGATTCTACTGAGGGTTACTAGTCACGAAAGACTATCCGTACGGGAACACAATAGGACAGGGAAATTCACCTCCGACTTAAAAAAATGAAGGAAGATACTGATTTTATACCGTCTACACTGACCTACTGTGAAGGTTATAATCTAATACTTTCCTTCTTTAAGACAGAACACTAGAGAGAACCTGATAACGGACTCTGTTCCTTTAAAGGTACGACATTTCGTCACGACCCCTCTCCGGGTAAACTCTTTTCATGCCCTAGACGACTGTCAGTGGTCGTTCTTGAGTCTATGTCTAAGAGGATGAGGGTCGACTTGGAAACCTACTCTGGTTTCAGGGTCAACTGTACCACTTAGTTAACGTTGGACTACGCTTTGAAGCTCAACCTCCGTAGTTCGTGATTGGACTGTCTTAAGACATAGATGTCTTTGTTACTAGATTGTGTACGGGGTTTAAGAGGTTTGATACGAAGTTGTCATGTACTTCGTTCTTGAAGGTCTACAAGTCCGACCTAAATCTTTTCCGTCTCCTTAGTCTCTAGTTTAACGGTTGTAGGTGACCTAGTACCTTTTTCGTTCTCTCAAGGTCTTTTTATAGATGGAGACGAAATAACTGATACGGTTTCGGAAACTGATACGTTTGACTTTGTTTAACCTTTTAAGAATTTCTCTACCTTTATGGTCTGGTGAAATGGACGGAGGACTCTTTATACATACGTCCAGTTCTTCGTTATAAATCTTGACCTGTATCTTTTTACCTGACCAAGGTTTATCCTTTTCTCATGCAGTTCCGATATATAACAGTGGGACGAATAAATTGAATATACGTCTCATGTAGTACACTTTACGACCCGACCTACTTCGTGTTCAACCTTAGTTCTAACGACCCTCTTTATAGTTATTGGAGTCTATACGTCTACTGTGGTCGGAATACCGTTTTTCGTTTCTTCTTGATTTCTCGAAGAACTACTTCCACTTCCTCCTCTAACTTTTTCGACCGAATTTTGAGTTATAAGTTTTTTGATTCTAGTACCGTAAGTCAGGGTAGTGAAGTACCGTTTATCTACCCCTTTGTTACCTTTGTCACTGTTGGAAATACAAGAACCAGAGGTTTTAGTAACGTCTACCATTGACATCGGTACTTTAATTCTCTACGAACAAGGAACCTTCTTTTTTATACTGGTTGGATCTGTCTTATAAACCTCTTCCTTTACCGTTGGGTGAGGTCATGAGAACGGATCTCTTAGGACACCTGTCTCCTCGGACCACCCGACGACAGGTACCCCAACGTGTCTCAGCCTGTGTTGACTTCGCTGAATCGTACGTACGTACGTAACCTCTTCCTTTACCGTTGCGTGAGATCATAAGAACGGACCTCTTAGGGTCCCTGTCTACTCGGACCAACCGACGACAGATACCTCAGTGTGTCTCAGTCTGTTCGGACTTAGCTGAATCGTTTTTTTTTTTTTTTCTGTTATATAATTTCTCGTCTCTGTAATGAATCGACTGTTTCCAGGTATCTCAGTTTCGGTACCGAAAAGGCCATCAGTATACACCTACACTCTCAACTTGGTATTCCTTTCAACTCGTGGTCTCCTAGTTACGAAAACTTTATACCACAACCTCTTCTGAGAACTCTCAGGGAAATGACGTTCCTCTAATTTGGTCAGTTAGGATATCCCTTAGTTAGGACTTATAAGTAACCTTCCTACCTACAACTTCGACTACGAGGTTATAAAACTGGTAGACTACGCTTCTTGACTGAGTAGCCTTTTCTGGGACTACGCCCCTTTCTAATTTCCGTACTCCTCTTCCCCCGTTGTCTCCTACTTTACCGACCTACCGGAGTGACTGAGTTACTTGTACTTAAACTCGTTCGAGACCCTCAACCACTACCTATCCCTTCGGACCACACGATGTCAGGTACCCCAGTGTCTCTCAGTCTGTATTAACTCGGAGACTTTACTTGACTTGACTTGACTTATATACGAGTAACAAAATTCGGTCATTCAAATCCTCATTCACCTACGTGTTATAATCTATTGTTAGTGTCCCTCCATAAATTTTTATTTTTGACCTACTATCATTGTTAATGTCCTCGATTTTAAAGAATTAAAGATAACCATGTAAATAGTTTAACTCTTTTTATTTTTGTTATCTAATTTTAATATAATACTCTTATTTTTACGGTAGTCATCAAATCTTTTTTTTATTACTATATTCTCGCTTTCCTTTTCTACTCTTTCAGACTAAGACTGTCGTTAAGGATATGCACAACAAAACAAAAAGAGATCAGTTCGTGGGATGTCAACTAAGTCAAGATGTAACAGATTGACCTCTATGGGAGTACAGTGTGGTTAATTCCCGAGTCAAGGTATTCTGGGGAGGGAAAGGGTGAAGTCTGTAGTTAATGTTCAGGATCACCAGTGGATACGAGGACTGGGTGATCGATGTCTCCATTCCGAGGTCACTGGGGAAGGAATCCAAGTTAATTAAGTGATCTAGATAGGTGTCTTGAGTCTCTTTGTGACATGAATGATATATAACTAAAAATATCTCCCTATATTAAGTCTTTTTCAGTCTACCTTCTTTACCTATCGTGTTCCGTACCCCTTCCTCAGGGTACGAGAGGTGAACGGAGAGCAGGATTCGGAGGTGGGTGGGATTTTCAAAGGTTTGAGACAGGAAGCCCCAAACATGCGTCCGCAGTCATGTTACCCACACTGACGAATTTTTTTTGACTGGAGACCGTAACTGAGTTGAAGGTCGGGGAGAGGGGAGGGGTCTCTAGTACCTCCAACTCAACTTTCAAGATCGGGAGGTAGTATACAAACAAAGGTACTATAGGTCGGGAGTAGGAACCCCACCACTCCTCCTCCGAAGGGACCATCGAGTCGTCATTTCTTAGACGGACGTCACGTCCTCGACGTCCTTTGTACCGAAACTAGGGACCCAGTCCTTCTAGGGACCTCCTCCCGTACCGTTGGGTGAGGTCACAAGAACGGACCTCTTAGGGTACCTGTCTCCTCGGACCGCTCAATGTCAGACACCCCAACGTTTGTCAACCTGTACTATCTTCGCTGAACGGTGTGTACGTACGTGTATAGGAATCCCCCAAGGGCTTCACTAGATTAATTGTATTTGTGTCCACACCAATTTTCCCCAAACAATACTTATGTTTCTATGAAAACAGTAAAGTCTTTGACGTTACCAAAATCCTCGAGACACGTTATTTACTCTTTCTGGTTTATATATAAAGAATAATATTTTAGAACTATAGTGTCTTAATAATTTATACATCTCTTCTTCTTTTACTTCATCTAATTTTTTCTCCATTCCTTTTACTAAACTTATGTTATCCAAATATTATTTAATTAAATTTACGATTAACTTCGTTACACTAAAATAAAATAGTGAGCTGTCCAAAATTCTACATATTACATATTTTATACATTGATATTTTTATGAAAAATATGAAATTTTTGACACTTTTAGTTTACCTTCAATAAACTTCTACAATTTTTTAATTTACGACATGTTATTTGTACGTTTTACAATATTTGCAAAACGAAATACAGAAATGTCGTACAGGGATAAAGAAGATCGGGCTAGAAACAATAAAACTGAACTTTTCTTGCTTAGACAATCGTCGTCTGGTAAATAATAAAATACTCAGTTCTCTCGTTTCTTCTTTCGGTCATAAATTACTACCAAGTGATACATATATGATTCGTGTCCGAATCCAACATGTCACAACAATAAATCAGTGATTAAGTCCAGACTGAGAAAACACTAAGATACGTGATAACGGGTGGTCCGAGCAGACAGGTACCCTAAGAGGTCCGTTCTTGTGCTCACTAAACGTTAAAGGAAGAGGTCCCCTAGAAGGTTTGAGTCCATAACTTGGGTCCAGAGGTCATAATGTCCGCCTGAGAAATGGGAGACTCGGTGATCCCTTCGAAACCACCAAATACACCAAGCTTATATTAGAGTAAATAAAGAGTGAAGTCACTTGGTATGCAAACCACATAATAGGGGTAACATTTCTATTTTTTGTTTGTTTGTTTGTTCTCAGTCACTAAAATCTATTATCTTGACTCCACTTTTTTAATCATTCACAGATTAGATTATTTAGATACGGATGCTAAAGTTTAAGAGGAAGGTTAGGTGGGACAGTGGAGTAATCCGTTGATTCTACCAAATAGGTAATAGGTATTCAATATAAGTTCGTCGTTTCACGATATGTTTCACTCCGTGACACCAACACTGGATAAAAAGATTGGGAATAAAAGAGTATATCGAAATTGGAAAATATTTTTAGAAAGTAGAGTGCCTCAGGGAAAGAGTAAGTTCGGTACAGGGGTAAGGGACCTGAACGAAGAACTCAATAAAGTGAAGTATATCTCATTAGTATAAGAAGATTTGGACCAGATACAAAAGGATCTTCCTTCGGTAGTAGAGTGTCTAGTATCGAATAAAGAAGTAACAACACGAGAGTTGGATGAGAAGACACCCTTCGGTGTGTGTGTCTCAGGGGTCATAAACTTGATCAGAAGGTGAGAGGGTCCAGTGTCCGTCCGAGAGAAATCTAAATTTTCACTAGTAACTTATACGCCTCAAGTGAGTGTGAAAGATGAAAGTTTCAACTTGTAAAACATGACCCTTGAAGGTAACACGACTGGTTTGGTGTTCACTAGTGGTGGAGAGATGGAAGTAATTCGAGTCCGGGTAAGACCCGTTAAAGACGGATTAACGAGAGGGGACGGACTAATGACAGTCGACCACCACGAAGAAACGACTTTACGTTATAGTTTGTCGTGTTATATGGAATAAAAGACTGTATTAGTGAGAGACGGGTGGTCTTAGTTCTTATATTGTACGGTTTAATGATACTAACAAACTTATAGTAAACCCTTTATATCGAATTTTTACGATCCAAAGTGTCTGATGTTGACGGGTTCAACGTAAAAAACGAAAGAAGAAAAACAAAATCGTGCAATTGATACCTTACCTGATCTCCCTTGTCGTTAAGATCGAGTAACGATGAATGTCCGTTAGTCCGATGGCGGTTCTTAAACCCCGACCACTGTGAGAGAGGAAACGAAAAATAGGTAATTTTATACAATTCATGTCTCACTCTTACAAATTGTATTTCACATACTCGTAAAGTACCTCAGTCGAACCTTCTCCACGAGATCTACTTCACTGTGTGTAAGTTAAAGGTTTTTGTTAGAAAAGGAAAAAGAATACACAACGAAACGAGGGAAACAAAGTCAGATCTATGACATTAAGACTGTAAACAATTTGGTGCGTTACCGGACCCCTTCTCAGCCACTCCCCGGTGTCGAACCACTAAAGAAGTCTTTACAATAGTAACTAGAAGTACCCTGTTACCACCCCTAAACTGAAAGTAAGATTCCCTTTACCGGTCGAGAACCTCTAAAACCTCGACTTCTCACGATAAACTGTAAGACGTTTACCATTATCTGATACACTCCTGGACACTTCACCCCGCTTTATACCCTTTTCTTTCAGATACATAAGTTTAGGTTTTTCTGACTATCTACGTACCGGTTTTTCATTTCACACTAAGGCCCGTCTCACTTCTTTTCTATAATTCGGTCGTAGGGTCCTCTGTTCCACTCTGGATTTCATTCGGTCACCCTTCCTATTATCGGTACTTACAGTGTGAGATCCAGTTGTAAAGTTTCTAGACATTTCCGATCCATTTACGTTCTCACAAATCCTGAGAAGGATTTGTCTAATTACAAACGGACAGGATGGATGTCTCCTACCGAAATAAGACGAGAAAGACGGTGCTTCTTTACTTTCAGGTCACAACCGTCTCGAAGTCCAAAGAATTTTCTGGGACCTGGGACCCTTATACTTAAAAAAAGGGTACTGTTGAACTTTTGAAGATTTACGAGTGATCTTTTCTTTTTATCTTTAGTGACACACCTATTTTGTTTTGTGTAGATAATCGTCTTGTATCTGACACTCAAGATTTCATTCCACACCCCTTACATACTATATCAGTGAGACTTCTGACTTAGGGATGAGACCTGGTAAGGTGTTTCTCAAACTCATCTACACTGGGTGACGGAAATACGGGGAAGTAACAGGGATGTCATAATAAGATTTCTATCTCATTCACCTTCAGTGAGTCGATACAGACTGAGACAATGGAATACCTGATCTGTCAGGTACCTTAAGAGGTCCGGTCTTATGACCTCACCCATCGGAAAGGGCAAAGGTCCCCTAGAAGGGTTGGGTTACTGACTTGGGTCCAGAGGGTGTAACGTCCGTCTAAGGAATGGTCGACTCGGTATTCCTTTCGGGTTCTTATGACCTTACCCATTGGATAGGGAAGAGGTCGTCTAGAAGGACTAGGTCCTTAGTTTGGTTCCAAAGGACATAACGTCAGCCTAAGAAATGGTTGACTTGATACTCCCTTCGGGTTTCTAAGTCCTTGACAGAATTTTTTTTTTTTTTTTTTCGTATTCGACTAGACAATCAAAACTACCCCTGTTTGAAGTCTATCCAACAGTCGGCAAACCTTTACAAAATCAGGACTAATATATTTCAACGCACATACATATGCATACAACAAATATTAAGAACGGAAAGGATAGTGGAAGTAAAGAAAAATGCGAAGACGAGGCTGAGGTAGTATTGGTTTGACTAAAGAAACAAATAAATTGTCTGGTACTATAAAAGGAGAGAGAGAAAGAGAAGAGGAAGGGAAGGAGAGATAAAGAGGCGGAAATCTGTACACAACATACGATACAAGAGATAGTCTTGTAAGACTCGGTCACGAACGGCGAACCACTTAAGAATAAGTAGAAAGTCAGGACTGGGAGGTTCGACCTCAATGACCGAAGGGAGAGTCGTAAAACACCGGTGACTAAATGAGGAAGTGTAACAAATAGAATGACATAACATTAATGGATAAAAGAAGACACATGGATGGTGATGACTTATTCGAGACTTTCTCGATTTTAATACAGACAAAAAGAGTGAACAAGTAGTAAAATCAGACTAGAGTACTGTGTTACAGATTTGTTTCACATACGACTTAACTATAAATAATTTATTCTCTCTAGTGCTAACAGATCTGTGCTGTACTTCATTGATACTCTAAATAGTCTTGTCACATGAGTAAACTTTTCCATTATAATTAAACTTCGAATTTTTGGGTGATTTAGGTCATTAAATAGACGACGTAAGTAAAGACATTGATATATGGTTGAGCAGAATAATAAGGTCACACAATAGTACACCTCAGAAACAAGAATGATATATTAATGTTTAGGGAATTCACAAGTTATAAGGGGTGTCACGTTTTCTATATCAGTCCCGAGTCATTTATTAAGTCTTAATTATTTTATTATACTAAATTTTGTGACCTCGAAAATTTTAAACTTCAACTTAAAGAACGAATATTGCTCCATGAAATGTAAGTTCTCACCCAAAATATTGTAATAGAAAAGAAACTTCCGAAAGAAATACCACATAGAAAACGAACCCGTTAGGATAAATCATTTAGAGTTTCTTTTGACTTTCTAGTGTCGGACCCATCTATAAATGTGAACCTAGTATTGTATATGTAGTTTTCTTTCCGACTCATCGACGGTACTTCCGGTTGACCTTATATTCGTTACACAACCACACAAAGTCCAACGTAAAAAATAATTACCTAAAAAAAAATTTCCTATCTTATATATAAAAGTCTTTAGTAAATGAGATAACGATTGTAAAGTAGGTTACCACTTATAATATTACGTAATATACACTCGATATATTCGTGATTTTCGTTTTCTTGTCAATAAAATGAGGAGGTCTCAGTTGTGATGAATGTTCTTAATATAGATATTAAGAAGACCTACTTTTTAGACGGGGAATTAATTCAAGGAGAAGAAAGTCGCTCTCTACACTTTTTTCAACCAAGATAAAATGGTTTCGTCTTTTTCTTTATTTGACTCTTGACTTTTGGATAGAGATATACTTTCGAGTTCGAATGCGACTGAAGAAATTTTTAGTAATTTCCTTGGTATTATTTAACGTAGGAAACTTTACCTTTAGTGTATTGAAGGTTTAAGTGAAAAGTCCTTGAAATAAAAAAAAAAATATACATACTATACAAGAGTTATACTGAAGAAGGTCTAGTGTGAAAAGGAAAAGAAAATGGAGGTCCAAATTAGGGTTAGTTTCGACCGTTCAAGGTAGGGGCACCCCGTGATTTCTCTTAACAAAGTGTAACAATGACCCTTCTGAACACTGAAATTAATAAAAACGTTAATAAACGAAGTTAAGTTGACACTAAAATAAGATATTAGTGTCAAAATAAAAGACTAGTTAATAGACTACGGGGAAGTTTTGTTAAGCCGATTAGATTGAGACCCGGAATGTGTAATACCATAAAAGGATTCACGAGTATCAAACCAAAGACAAAACCTTATGAAGTCTTTTCGTCATTTGGAAGGGTATCCCGTATGTGTCGTAACAATAAAAGGACATTGTTAAATTAATTATTTCAATAGTTTTTCTATTAAGTATGGTAACACTATAAAAGGCGAGTAAAATGTAAAGGTTGGTTATCGGGGGGATCAACTGATAAACTTATACTTTTAGTTCTAGAAGTTATCCAGTGATTCGTTTTGTCAAGTGAAGTAATTTCTTTATGACTTTTCATTGTCAGTAAAAATATATATGGACCACGTCTTATTTTAAAATAACACTCATAAAAGAAACATATGAAAATAACTTTTATCAGTGTTTATTTAAAAGGGATAGATGAAAAAAAAAAAAAAATTAAAAGAGGATCAGTTCAAATAAACGGAAAGGATAGGATTATTTTTTAAATTCTATACAAAAGCCCTTTTCTCGCTTAAAAAATTTTTAACTCTCCTTTTGGTTGATTACGTACACTTAAACTTAAAGTGTGTTTATGATTTAATAAAAATTCTCCACCCTCAATTTTAGTAAGAGTTTTGTATTAAAAAGAATATACAATAATTACACTGGTGAGTCCAAAAAATAAACGGTTTTAAATAGAACTGTAGAGTATACTAGTCTAAAAACAGTCTCCTAAGGTATTTTATGTACGACGATCAATACGTCTTTACATTTCAATCAACCATCCCTAGTTGTTCAGTTTATTTTGTCGTTTATACTAGTCTATTAAGTTGATATACCAAAATCTGAAAGTGTGAAAACCGGAGTACAACTAGTTGATTTGTCAAGACATACTCAACCGTTTTTACATCTCAAGTATCGGATTTTCGTAAAACCAAATGAACCACAGTATCAAGGGACAACGACAACGTTGTTTAAAGACTTTCGAATTATCAAACTTTCCTTGTACATTCATAATATGATGCCAGTACCACCAAATTTCAAGTTTGACCCATGAGACCCGATTTCAGTTTCAAGACGTACCAACGTAAGGAAGGACTCCGGAATTCCCTTAGGTTAGATAAAAAAACTGAAAAAGTCGAAGATCTATAATACGTGAAGGGAACAACGTATTGAAGAGAAGAGGTAGAAGTTTCGGTTGTTACTGGTTAACGTAGAAAGAGAGTAGTATAGGAACTGCAACTGTAAGGACGGAAGGGGAAGTGTGAATGCCTGAGAAAACTAATACAGCCCGGATAAACCTATTCGATCCTATTTTAGAGGTAAAACTTTATATCCCTTGACTAATTTTTAGAATGATAGTAAACGAAGAAATTAAAATGAAACAGTGTAGTCCATTGTATAAGCGTCTAAAACCGCTAATCCTGTACTTACAGAAACTTTCCGGTAATAAGACGGGTGATGTGACTCCTTATGAGTCTTTGGAATCATGTCGACGTATTTGAAACTTCGTAATGATAATTTCCAGATTCTACCTACAAATTGAAACCTTCTAAAATCTCTGGAAAGAGTTCAACGAAGACCAGGTGTAAGGATAAATAAAAGAGTAACGTTCGGTCTACTTTCGTTTTATTTGTGAAACTTGAAAAAATATTTGAAAATGTTAAAGTTATCGTTAAAATACCTGTTAAAGTACAACTATGAAACTTTTTAAGGTACGGATTTAGGTTGGTTTATAACGTAAACCTTCGACAAAAGATAATTGAAATAGTATAGTGTACGCCTTTAGACAGAGTTAGTCTTATTCTTTGTTTACATTTATATTATCTTTTTTCTCTTTTTTATATATTCTCGTTAACACTTGGATTTCAACCCTATATTAGGTACCTCAAATTGAAAATAAAAAACATGAAGAGATATGGACTTCAGAGTGTAAGTAGGAGATCTTGATCTGTTCTTTCTTTCTTTCTTTCTTTCTTTTTTTTCTTCACTCTTTTCTTATGCGATACCGTATTTTCCTATCAAAACTGTTGAATGGATGTAAGTGATGGACAGAAAAGACTAGTTAAGTGAACAGAAAAGTAACAATTAGGAAGTTTTTCTCCTTTGTTAGTATATAGACAGATAAGTCGAGAAAGTCGATCAGTGAGAGTTGATCCGTGAGTAAGTAGTTTATATATGATTTGCCGATAGTGTAGAATCCGAATCATAATCTTTTAGTTTCATTCTTTTTTGTATCCCTTGTTAAAAATTATACATATGTCATCATACTTTGTAGGTTCCTGAAGACAGAGTCATTAGATGACACCGTCTCCCTCAATAAACTAGTAGTTTGAGTACAAGAATAGGATGTCCCGTAGACCTATCTGATATACGGTCAGATGAAACGTACTTTAATTCTGACGTACTGAGATTAGAACAGTTACTTTATATTCTGAACATATGTGACAAGGATACGGAATAGGAAATTCTGAAAAAGTAGACGAATGAAAGGTCGACCGACCTTACCCCTGAATTTCTCCGTGACCTTCAGTATAAATTCTGTGACCTCAGATTATACCTTTACAGATACAAGGGTTTATTGACTAACATCGTTTCACCGGGTCTTCCCGAAGGTTTTATCTTTGTAGTCTTAACCTGATAAACTCCTTTTGTATTTGTGAGTGACTAAATTTAGTAACTATATTTCCTGTCTTCGTAATACCTGGATTGTCTTCATCTTCTATAAGTCTCCTCTACCGTTCTTATATGTCATCTTGATATGTCTTTTGCAGAATTACTGGGTCTATTGGTGTTATCACTCTAGTGAGTAGAGCCCGGTCTGTAGGACCTCACTATTCAGTTCACCCGGAATCCTTCGTAGTCATGTTTTTTTCGATCACCTCCACTATCCTAAGGTCGACTCGATAAAGTTTAGGATTTTCTACTGGGACAATTTCAGGTATATGGTCGTTTTAATCTCTTGAGTGGTCACCGGTGTCCTGACCTTTTCAAGTCAAAAGTAAGGTCAGGGTTTCTTTCCGTTACGGTTTCTTACGAGTTTGATGGTGTGTTAACGTGATAGAGTGTACGATCGTTTTATTAATAGTTTTAAGAAGTTCAATCCGAAGTTGTTATACACTTGACTCTTGAAGGTCTACAAGTTCAACCTAAATCTTTTCCGTCTCCTTGGCCTTTAGTTTAACGGTTGTAGGCAACCTAGTATCTCTTTCGTTCTTTAAAGGTCTTTTTTGTAGATGTAGACGAAGTAACTAATGTAATTTCGGAGACTGACACACCTAGTGTTGTTTGACCTTTTTAAAATTTCTCTACCCTTATGATCTGGTGTAATCGACGGAGGACTCTTTAGACATACATCCAGTTCTTCGTCGTCAATCTTGACCTGTACCTTGTTGTCTGACCAGGGTTTAACCCTTTCCTCATGTAGTTCCGAATATAATAGTAGGACGAATAAATTGAATACACGTCTCATGTAGTGTATTTTACAGTCCGACCTACTTCGTATTTGACCTTAATTCTGACGACCCTCTTTGCAGTCACTGGAGTCTCTACGTCTACTGTGGTAGGAGTACCGTCTTACGAGGGTCCTTGATTTCTAAGAGAACTACTTTCACTTTCTCACTTTTTTTGACTGAATTTTGCATTGTAAGTTTTTTGATTCTAGTACCGTAGACCAGGGTAGTGAAGTACCGTTTATATACCCCCTTTTCACCTCTGTCACTACCTGAAATAAAAGAACCCTGGGTTTAAGTGACGTCTACCACTGACATCGGTACTTTAATTTTCTGTAAACGAGGAACCTTCTTTTTGTATCTGTTGTATAATTTTTCGTCTCTGTAGTGAACCTACTGTTTCCAGGTAGATCAGTTTCGATACAAAAAAAGATCATCAGTACATACCTACACTCTCAACGTGGTATTTCTTTCGACCCGTGGTTTTTTGACTACAAAAACTTGATACCACAACCTCTTCTGAGAACTCTTAGGGAACCTGACGTTCTTCTATGTTGGTCAGGTAGGATTTCCTTTAGTCAGGACTTATAAGTGACCTTCGTGACTACGACTTCGACTCCGAGGTCATGAAACCGGTGAACTACGTTTCTGGTCTGAGAACCTTTTCTGAGACTAAGACCCTTTCTAACTTCCGTTCTCCTCTTCCCCTGCTGTCTCCTACCCTACCAACGTACCGTAGTGACTGAGCTACCTGTACTCCAACGCATTCCTCAACCACTTCAAGGGACAGGTAGTTGTCTTCAACCACACGACGTTACCGTGGGGTGAGGTCATGAGAACGGACTTTTTAGGGTACCTACCTCCTCGGACCATCCGACGTCAGGTACCCCAGTGATTCTCAACCTGTACTGACTTACTGATGAAAGTGAAAAGTGAAAGTACGTAACCTCTTCATTTACCGTTAGGTAAGGTCACAAGAACGGACCTCTTAGGGTCCCTGCCCCCTCGGACCACCCGACGGCAGAGACCCCAGAGTGTCTCAGCCTGTGATGGCTTCGTTGAATCGTCGTCAGGTATCCCAAAGTTTCTCACTCTGTACTGATTCTCTGACTTGACTTTACTAGACTACAGTGGCTATAAAACCATAATATTAATTTATACATCAACTTGTCTATGTTTTGGTTTTTACACTTAAATTTTTTTTCTTGATGTTTTCGACAATTATAGCAGTATCGATACTACATGTTACTTTATATTACCCATACGTCTAAAATTGACTAAAACATAAAAAAAAAGTCGTTGAGATCTCTACTTTCACTTTTACTCCGTCGAGTCACAGTCCCTCACGGTTTTCTCGTTCGGTTTCTCGTGAAAGATTAATATTACCCGTGCAGGACTTTACTATATCAGCTATAGATAACGTACTTTGTCTTCGACACTCTAAACCTCACTGACTAATACATTAGGTACCTTGTCTTAAGTATACCTGTTGTGGTTTTTTCTACGAATCTTTTTTTTAGACTTTTTTTTTTTTCTTTTCTGAACTCCTCACCTTCTAAGACATTCTTCTACCCGACTCTTTTAAGGCGATTTAGGTACTTTATCATTTTTCCTTCGGTAGTGTCGTATTAGTGTTTTTTTAATTTACTTTTCCACGTTGTTAGTACTTTTGAACGAGTTCAAAATCGTACTTTGTATGAGGGTGTATTGTCTACTCTTAAGACTGGTTCATAAAGAGAATTTTAACCTTTTTATAAATACTCCGTTAATGGAGGTAGTCACTTTTGGTGTATTGTCTATATGTTCCCCTTTTTTTTCCTTCTTTTATTTTGATTTGACCGTCTTTGATTTCTTATTTACCCCCACCTCCTCTTTTCTTTTCGTGTTGGAAATGGTTTTTTTTTTTTTCCTTCTTTGTTTAGTTTCTCGTATGTGACACCTATTCCCTATATCACCTACTCTTGATGTTCTTGTTGGTTTGACTTACTTATTGTTCTTTCTCAATTTTTGTAAAGTCTCTGTTTTTTATATGTCAAGGTGTATATTCCGTTTTCTCTTTGTGTCATAAGAATTAACTAAGACCGTCTCTTTATTTGGGTTATGAACTTATCTTTTTTATTTACTTCCATGTTAAGTTACTGTATAAAGACTTATTTAATTGTATACTTAAGTGTATCAATTTTCTGTATGGTATACTGTCTTTTTCAACTGGGTCTTCAGTTGTACCCCGGTAAGATGACTTCATCATCTAAAATTACTATTTCTCGTTTAGGAAACTTGTCTCGGTATTTTTCTTGTTTGTAAAGTGATTGATGAGTCTAACTGTAATTTAATATATATCATTTTAAGTTTTTGTCTCTCGGTGTCTTTTCTACTTTGTTTTGGATTCCGACTCATTACGGAGAATATTGAATTTCTCTTTCTTTACAATAGATTTCTTAAAAAAAAAATTTAATTGGTACGACAAGGGATACATTAGTCAGTTGTTTCTTTATATATATATAGTTGTATAACATAAAATTATATGGTAGATAAAGACGAACTTTTAACCCTTATACTATTTCAACATGTAACAGTGGGACAAATAAATTGAATGTACCTCTCATGTAGTACGTTTTCCGACCCGACCTACTTCGTATTTGACTTTAATTCTAATGACCCTCTTTATAGTTGTTGGAGTGTACGTCTACTATAGTGGAATTACCGTCTTTCATTTCTCCTTGACTTCTCGGATAACTGCTTGTACTCTTCCCCTGACTTTTTCGACCAAATTTGGAGTTGTAAGTTTGTTGATTCTAGTACCGTAGACCAGGGTAGTGAAGGACCGTTTATCTACCCCTTTTTTACCTTTATCACTATCTGAAAATAAAAGAACCCGAGGTTTAAGTGACACCTAACACTGATATCGGTACTTTAATTTTCTGTGAATGAGGAACCTTCTTTTCGATACTATTTAGATCTGTCACATAACTTTTCGTCTCTGTAGTGAAACGGCTGTTTCCAGGTATATCAATTTCGATACTAAAAAGGTCATAAGTACACGTCTACACTCTCAACTGTATTTCTCCCGACTCGTGACTTCTTCATTACGAAAAAATTTTTTTTTTTAATAAAAATGAAATAAAATGAAATGTTATGACGTAACCAAAACGGTATGTAACTGTACTTAGGTGGTGTCCACATGTACGCAAGGGTTTGTACTTGGGGGGAGGGAGAAGGGAGGGGTATGTAGAGAGACCCAGTAGGGGCACGTGGTCGGGGTTCGTAGGACATAGGACGTAGTCTGTGTCTGACCACTAAGTAAAGAATGTACTATCATATGTACTATCATATAAACTATCTTACAAAGTTACGGTAAGAGGGTTTAATAGGGTGGGAGAGGGAGAGGGAGACTCAGGTTTTCAGACGAGATGTGTAGACACAGAGAAAACGACAGAACGTATGTCCTAGTAGTAATGGTAGAAAGATTTAAGGTATATATACACAATCATATGACATAACCACAAAAAGAAAGACCGAATGAAGTGAGACATATTAACCGAGGTCAAAGTAGGTAGAGTAGTCTTGACTAAGTTTACTTAAGAAAAATTGCCGACTCATTATGAGGTAACACATATACATGGTGTCGAAAGAATAGGTAAGTAGACGACTACCTGTAGATCCAACAAAGGTACAGGGCCGATAATATTTATCACTACGCTACTTGTAACCCCATGTACACAGAGAAAGATAAGACCAAAGGAGCCACACATACGGGTCGTCACCCTAACGACCCAGTATTCCATCAAGATAAACGTTAAAAAATTCCTTAGAGGTGTGACAAGAGGTATCACCGACATGATCAAACGTAAGGGTGGTTGTCACATGCTCCCAAGGGAAAAGAGATGTGGGAGAGGTCGTAAATAACGAACGTCTGTAAACCTAACGTCTGTAAGACTGACCACACTTCACCATGGAGTAATACCAAAACTAAACGTAAAGAGATTATTACTCACTACAACTCGTAGAAAAGTACACAAACAATCGGTAGGCATACAGAAGAAACCTCTTTACAGATAAATCAAGAAACCGGGTAAAAAACTAACCCAGTAAATAAAAAGACCTTAACTCGACGTATGCAACGAACATATAAAAACTCTAAGCAACAAACAGTCAACGAAGTAAACGATAATAAAAGAGGGTAAGGTTTCAGACAGAAAAGTGGAACGAACATCAAAGAAAACAACACGACTTCGAAAATTAAAATTAATCTAGGGTAAACAAATAAAAACGAAAATAAAGGTCTTAAGACCCTCCACCTAGTATCTCCTAGGACGACACTAAATACAGCCTCTCACAAAACGGATACAAGAGGAGATCCTCAAAATATCAAAGACCAGAATGTAAATCTAGAAATTAGGTAAAACTCAGATAAAAACACACCCCACAATCTTTCACTAGATCAAAGTAAGAAAATGTTCACCAACTGGTCAAAAGGGTCGTGGTGAACAATTTCTCTAACAGAAATGAGGTAACATATAAGAACGGAGGAAACAGTTTCTACTCCACAGGTATTCACACACCTAAATAGAGACCCGAAACATAAGACAAGGTAACTAGATATAAAGACAGAAACACGGTTATGGTATGACAGAACTACTGACACCGAAACATCATCTCGGACTTCAGTCCCTCCAACTAAGGAGGTCAAAGTAAGAAGAAAGAGTTCTAACGAAACCGATAAGATTTCTTACTGAACTTTCAGTTTTTCAATATGGAACCAAGTACCCGACGTTTTCCCTACGACACAATGGTCCGTACTTTTGTTACAATTAAAACAACACGTAGAGGTAGTCTCAAGAATCCATTGGTCCACGTAAAAGTTACTCGTTACTATATATATGTATATACATATATAAAAAATTGACCAGGGTAATAAGTTCAAAGGTATTAGTAGGGTGTTTACAAGATACCTCAGGTAAAACCCCATGACATCACTCCGTTTCGACGACGAAAAGACAAAATGGTGAAGGTCCATGGAGTGGGGTTAGTCACAGTTAGTTACTCTAAGAGAGGTCCCGGTGATACGTTAAACTTGAGATTTGTTACAGGTTGGGGGATCTTTGTACGACGTTTGGGATTACGTATCGTTCAAATCTGGGATTCTATAAGATCTGGAAACAAAATTCTTCCTTAATTTTCAGACTCAGTAGTACATTCACAACTCATACAAACACCCCCTATTCTCCTGCAGAGAAATTTTAAATTAAATAAATATATAAAATGAACAAATAAATAAAAACTGACAGGACCCGGAAGTGACGACGTACCCTGAAAAATGATGAACACCACTCGTTCCCGATGAGAAATAACGTCATGTGCCTGAGGAATAAAGCCACCGAAAAAAACAACGTCACCAAAAAGAACACGTCTGAAGCCATCACCGGTGTGTCCCTGAGTCGTCAACACCCGAGATCTCGTGTCTGTTACTCGTCATTTCTATCTATCCTTCTAATCACCAGACCCATCTTCTAAAAAAAAAAGATAAAAAAAAAAAGGGGGTTCGTCATCCAGAGTCGTCACCCGAATTTTATGAGTCATTCAGTATAACATTTGTCTCCACGACAGTAAGTCTGAAACAATAAGATAAATATCTCGTGTTCGTCTCATGTAAGTCGTGTTACGAATTCCCGGGATCCTGAGAACCTTACCAGTTACTCGTAACCGAAGTTGTATGTTAGTCGTCGATACAATCGGGGATTGTTCTCTTACTCGGACAGGAAACTTCGGTCCGTAACTGGAGAGAAGAGATCTCTACTTTCAGGATGTACTGTAGAAAAGGGTTATCTTTCGATAAAATTTTTTGACACAAAGCAATATGGATAGAAGTACTTAATAAAATTGATCTATAAGACCTGTTGAATGATGTCGAAAACATAGTCATAACCTACGAAGTGGAAGTAAAATAAATACAAAAATTAACTCCATATCAACTAACTGTTATAGTATTCAAAGTTCATAAAGTGGAAAGTGAAAATACAGTACTTCTATCGAAGAAAAGAATTTGGAATACTTTGTTGGAGACAATCGAAGTCTGAAAACAGGACGTCTAGGGAGTTGAGAGAATCGGGAAGAACTGGACTTCTCTCAATCCCGGAACGAGACTTAATCCATTCGACGTCGAATTTCTTTACGACACCGACGAAACTAGAAGATGGGTCTGGTGATTAGAAGGATAGATAGTCGTTATTCTACAAAGTGAATAGAAAGTACACAAATGACCTCATCGTGAAAATTAAAGAAAGTTATTGAAAAAGAAGTGTAAGTGTTGAACTGATTGACCATGTTCTCCAGATCGAAAACCGGAGAGAATCGAAAGTTGTACGAAAAAATGATTCCAATAAGTAACCGTCGAAAACTAAATTCGAATCTATACACTTTGTGAAAGAAAGTAGGCTTATGAATCTCCGGTCACATCCCGATCGTCAATCGGATTAAAGTTGTAACAAGATATAGTCCCTCATCCCTCTGGATTCCTCTCACTCTCTCCACTTCCTTACCGATCAGTTACCTCGTAGTCTTGTACGGACCAAAAACGACAAACAACCTCTTCCTTTACCGTTGGGTGAGGTCACAAGAACGGACCTCTTAGGGTCCCTGCCTCCTCGGACCACCCGACGACAGACACCCCAGCGTACTTCAGCCTGTGCTGACTTCACTGAATCGTCGTCGTCGCCGTCACAACATACCCCCACCAAGTACATCGAGGTTTTATTAATATTATCATCGTAGTTTCTAGTGACTAGTCTCTAGTAATACTGTTTATATTATTATTACTTTTTCAAACTTTACACTCTTACTGGTCTTACACTGTGTCTTTACTTGACCCGTAGACGACAAACTTTTTACCGCGGTTATGTGAACGAACTCCACCTCAACGGTGGTGGAAGATAAACATTTTGAGTGTTAGAAACACTTCGTGTGTGTGTTTTTACTCCACCCTGACATACATTTGTAACACTTGTTAAGAATCAATAAAAATTAATATTTTAAGATCTGTTTAAGTAACTCAAGGTAGGGTAGGGTAAGGTAGGGTAGGATAAGATAAGTAGATATAACACCGGGATGAAACAGTCTTGAGACATATTGGACAGAGAGGAGGTTTTCGTACTGGTTGAATTGACGAGTTATATCAAACGAATTTAAAACAGTTTAAATGTGGGGGGGGGGGTGGCGGTGTGTGTGTGGGTGGGTGGAATTAGACATGGCACCACCGAGTCGACCATTCCTTAGACGGACGTTACACCCTCTGGACCCAAACTGGGGATCAACCCTTCTAGGGGACCTCTTCCCTTGTCGATGGGTGAGGTCATAAGACCGGACCTCTTAAGGTGCCTGACATATCAGACACCCCAGCATTTCTCAACCTGTGCTGACTCGTTGAAAGTGATCTAGTGATCTAGTGTGTGTGGAATTAAAATACCTCTTCCTGAAACCCTTTAATTACCAATTTATTAAATAATTTCTAATGTATCGGGTAATAGTATTTAGATCCTGGTTCATAATCTCATGTAGAGTCAAAACATCAAATATGTCCTGAAGACCTGTCACCTAAACCTTTTTCAAACACGAAAGAAATACAGTGAAATATAGTGGATCATATCGTGGAAAGGAACGTAGGACCTTCAAAAACTATTTATAGAACTTTCTGGTAATTAGAAGTGATCTTACAGTCGGATGTATATGTCTTGATAAGATCTCTAGACATGATTGTGACTAGAATGACTTTTAATTCCCAGATTCTGTTGTAACTCTTTATAATTCTCTTTTAATTTTTTTGACCTCTACTTACGTTTACGTACACAACGAAAGGAGGTCCCTAGATTTAGTTTAGGAGTAACATATTAAACTAAACCAATGAGTAACAAAGATTAATCTTTATTAGTGTAAATGTACTAAAGGGGGAGGAAAAGTCAAAGAGTGGTTTTAACGAAACGAGTTAATACGGTGAAATACCAAAGTACATTAAACATAGAGAACTGAGTTGTCAAGGGGTGTAGTAAACCTTACACAAATAAAAAAATTCTGTACTTTCAGACTCTCGATAAGAGTTTGAATCGTACTCTGAATTCATCGGGTCATTCATGTCTTCGTACGATTCTCGTTTGACTCCTTATGAACTTTCAAGTTTTGATCCTACTACGAATAATGATTGATATACACTTTAATTAATTTCTAAATTAATAAACTCTTTTTTATTTAACCGTCAAAGATGAAAAACTCAGTAATTTTTGTACAGATAACGAGATCCCCAAAACTCACATACACATTTTTTATCTGATATACTCGAAACTACAACGTTCTAAAAAAAATTGTCTTAAAGTTGAATTTATATACGATGTCAAAATCGAAAAATAGGGTTTATACGGTTGGATAAAAGAGAAGTATATATATATATATATAGAGGTGGTTCTACAAATTTTTGATACTCTACTAAAAGGGAATTTTTTTTTTTTTGTGGTGAAAATATTTCGCCGTCTATCTCAATATCTCCTGAAAGTCCGAGTAAATATTTAATTCTTTGACCGATCACTCACATAATACCGGGTTCCAATATATCGATCGATTTGTATTTTGATTATTCATGTACTTTCAAGGTATCTTATCACAAGGAAGACGAACGACGAATGATACACTAAGTCATCCATCGTTATTACTCCATGTACACCCTTCACTATGTTTAACTACATAATGGTAAAAGAAAAAGAAATTAAGATATATAAACACACATTAATATTGAATTTACACTATTATAGTCTTATAAACAAAGGAAGACAGGGTTGAAAGAAAAGTCATTAGGTACGAAATCAATCATTTTGGAATTTTTATTTAACTTAGTCGTTTTCGGATGATATGTAGATAAAAATGTAGATAAGGTTCTGGATCCCGATGTCACTTCATGTTCTATTTCGTAAATGTAGAAAGTCCGTTAAATGATAAATGTAAACGATAAAGAGTCATTTTATTTTCATAATTCGTTCATTTATAAACTCCTTGTATTAAACTACCTACTCATTACTTCTTTGATCTAGTTAATCATCCTAGGTAACTATTAAAAATTCAACTGATCTACAAGTCTCATCATAGAGACTTCTCTCTTGGAAAAAAACACCTCTAGAACTTCTCTAGTCCTTAGTTGGAAGCCTTCTGAAACCTCTGGTTACAAGGTTCTTCTATGACATCGTTTATAAACGATTCCGAGACTCTACTCTTAGTTGAACGGTAGGACACCAGGGATATCGAGGTATACCAAGTCATGTCGATCTCACTTCTACCCCTTTCCCAAGATTCCACGTATCGTCGTCCTTAGGTCTATTACACGTCGGGTCTTCCGGTACTTTTACGTAGACCTATAACGTGTATTAAAATTTTCGGTAGTCGAAATTAAAATAATCAAATATATCCGGTATCTTAAGTCTCAATTAACAGGCGTTAAGTCCCAGTACAGTAGGTGTTGGATCTCTATTAACGAACCCTCCCTCCGTCACCCCTCACATTTCCGTGAGAAGGAGGATTTTTAGGTGACTTTCCTAAGAATGAACCATCTATAGGTACAGATACTAGGTCAATTGATGTAAACAAAGTTTAAAATTTAATTTATTACAATTTTCATTCCATGTCATTTTATAGGATTACGTAAAATTGTTTCACTTCTGTCTAATAAGACGAACCAAAAAAAAACCGTTATTAAAATAAAAGTTTTATATAAATAATAAAATATATTTCTTACTCGTAGGTAGGTACCCGTTATGTTTGAAAATTTTTGTCTCTATTAATCCTATCTGTCAAAACGTTTTATTATTAGACGTAACATAACTGTGGTTATTACCTTAAAAGGTACTTTGTCAGACCCAATAAAGAATGGATATGAAAATTTTTATTAACACAAAGAGGACTTGGTACCCATTTTATACTAGACTCTCACTTTTCTTTTCTAATCATTGTCATTGTATCACAATAGAATGACAATCATAAAGGTTTAAAATTTAATTAAGTCTATGATATTCATATTTTATACTGTCAATTGACTAAAATTAACTTTAAAATATAGGTGTACATATTTCGTAACGATAAAGAGAACTTGGAGAAGGTTAAGTAGTTAGACGAGTCGACGGAACACTCAATTCCTATTCATATTTACAGATATACTTCGACACGTATCCCCTCGTTTCGTTAATCCACATGAAATCATGAAACTTACTTCCATTTTGTTATTATTTGGATGTTGGTTTATCATTAAATTTATTAAGGGTCGGTTTAATCTAGACCGATAAGGTTAAGACTTTAGTTTGTTGGAACTAGACTTAGAGTCGAGGTCAACGTAACTAGAACCTATTCAATGATAGTAGAACTCGGGTACAAATGAGTCAACGGTTTATCTCAATTATTATGGGTGGAATATATCAATGACACTTCACATTTACTATATCTCTTGAATCATCTCATCGACCCTATATGATAAACATAATATGTAATGACACATTCCAGTTTTATAGTGTCATAGTAAGTAAAGGTGTAAACCCTACTGTTTCACATAGTCCTGTGTACGTGGACCAAAAGGAACCTCATGAAAAACTAACAACGAAAGGTCACTAAAAGAAATGGACGACGTATGTTTGAGGGTCCATAGACAGTGAACTGTCGACTCTACAAATCTCCTAATCACGTAACTTACCGTCCAACTGAATGTAATGTCAAGACGGGGACACATTGAACGGAAGTACAAGAATTTTATGTCATATAGTTTTTGTTCTAACTACTACTGTTTCTCCTTCTTTTGTCAAGAGAATGACGGTTCAACTTGTTTGGTCGTATTGAAGTTTTATTTTAAATCTGACCCTAGGGTTAAGGAAACAGAAAAGTTTCTCTCTCTACGAAAGAAAGACCTAAGTTTTTATTTTTGTGTAAATAGAGGGTTTTCTCCCTTTTTGTATACTTCGTGAAAATTATAACGATATAAGAGGTTTAACGGTCAAATATAAATAGATGTGGACCTTATCGGTCCCTCTTCCGTTACCGTGGGGTGAGGTCATGGGAACGGACCTTTTAGGGGACCTGCCTCCTCGGACCATCCGACATCGGGTACGCCAGTGACTCCCAGCCTGTGTTGACTCACTGAAGTGAAAGTGCGTAACCTCTTCCTTTACCGTTGGGTGAGGTCACAAGAACGGACCTCTTAGGGTCCCTGCCTCCTCGGACCACCCGACGACAGACACCCCAGTGTGTCTCAGCCTGTACGGACTTCACTGAATCGTCGTCGTCGTCGTCCTTATCGGTCTAGAGTTAGACAACCATTGAGAAGTTTAATCGGAAACCAAGATCTGAATCATAACAAAAGGGATGTAAATTTCACGGTTTTCGTAGTGGATTAAAAAACTAATCTCTTTCACTCAAGACATCGTTTTGACTTATGATCTTTTCTCCACCCCTTTTTATCGTAAACTCGAAAAGGAAGCAAAAATAAGTCCCGAACCTATTTTAATATAATGAGTTTTTTACTTTATTAATATTTTACTATATATTACTCTTTTCATTTTACGAAAGAAAGGTAAGTACAGAGAGGGGACAGGTAAAAAGAATCAGATGAGACTCGGTGATACAAAATAAATAAAATATAGGAAGGACTCGTTGAAGTACGGTGGGTTCTTTTATACTTGTCTCTCAGAAGTAAATCGGGAGAAAAGATAAGGTTTCTATGCTCTAGTATACGTCAGAATAGAACAGAAGAAATGCGTATATGTCCATATACTGATATCAGAAGGTAACTACCCGAAAGAAAGATTAGAGAACGATAATTTTTGTAATGATGTTACTTATGGGTAATGTGTCTGGTAAACTATGTGTACGTTCATATAGACGTCCTATGTAAGTGTTATCACCTTAACGATCCAGTTTTCAATGTATACAAATATTATAACTATTGACGACACGTTAACGGAATATATCTATAACTTAACTGTAAGATGAAAAGACGATCGACATATATTTTTAGGGACAAAGAGAATTGTCGAAAAGGTCGTCTTATAAAAATGACTCGAATATGAAAACTGATTATCCATTTTTTATTATTAAGTCATATCACCATTAAAAACAAAATAATCATAATGATTCTAACTCATAGAAACGAATAAAAAGTTTGTCAAAAATGTAAGAAAGACACTTAACTCACAAGTATAAATAGTGAGTCAAAAACCAAACCAATAACTACAAATCAAAAAGTTAAAAGATCAATATATAACACGTGGAATCTCCATAATAAGGAAAATAATACGGTTGTGGTAATTAACCATTAGATAAAAAAGGAGTGACTAATTCAATGAGGAATAGGACGTGATTAAAGAACTAAAAAAAATAAAAACCTAGAGTATTAATTAGATAATTATTTGATCATTATATCATAAATGAAAACTAAGAAATTTTAAATCACAGATAAAGGAGAGTGACTTAAAAAAAAAGAAATCTTAAATTTCAAAAAAACGATATCAATAATTAATTAAAAGAGTATGTATGGATTCTAGTAGAATAAATCGAAATACTTTATAAAACTATAGAAATAACTCCGGTTCGATTTAATTACTTTACTCTTTACCTCTTAATCGTTCATATACTCGACGTGAAACGATAGTTGAGTCACAGAGAAAAATAAATAAGTTCAAAATGGACATTGAAAATCAACAACAAATCAGTGAGTCAGAGTGGGTTTAAAAACGCTGGGGTACCTAACGTCATACGGTCCGAAGGGACAGGAAGTCATAGAGGGTCTCAAACGAGTTTGAGTACAGGTAAATCAGTCAGTGTAGTAGGTTGGCAGAGTAGGAGACAACAGGGGAGGAGGAGGACGGAAGTTAGAAAGGGTCGAAGTCGTAGAAAAGGTTTCTCAGCCGACAAACGTAGTCCACCGGTTCATACCCTCGAAGTTGTAGTCAGGAAGACTATTTATAAGTCCCAACTAAAGGAAAACCTAACTAACCAAGCTAGAGAAACGTCAGGTTCCCTGAGAGTTCTCAGAGGAGGTGGTGGTGGCAAGTTTTCGTAGTTAAGTAGCCGTAAGTCGGAAGAAATAACAGGTCGAGAGTGTAGGCACGTACTGATGACCTTTTTGGTATAAAACTTATATTACCAAATATAAAGTTTATTCGGAACGTATAAACAAAGGTAAACAAGAAAACGTGAAGAGAAACTTATAATAATATTTGATAAACGAAGGTGTGAAGATGTACGATACAATACCCGACATAAATAATAAAATATAGAAGACAGAACAAATGAAGAAAAAACGTATAATTTACAGACAAGAAAAAGGAACAAATACCGTCAAAAAGTCGACGAAATTCTCACAAATACCTATACGTTAATGTAACAGATATTCATGACTCGTAAAATGGAGTAGGAAAGAGAAAGACGCGAAGATAAAAAATTACAACATATTAGTAGATTGTAGAAATCTTGTCACAATACAAAGTCTCAGAACAGAATTAACGAAACTTAAGGAGATTTGTATTGGTACCGAAACCAAACTTAATCTACTAAAAAAGTATTACACCTTCATGTCTATTTAGAATGACATAATTTGTAAAAAATTTTACAAACCTGTAAAAGTTATACATATCACTTTCACTTCAGTGAGTCAGTACGGGCTGAGAAACGTTGGGTTATCTGACATCGGATGGTCCGAGGAGACAGGTACCCTAAAAGGTCCGTTCTCATGACCTCATCCCACGGTAAAGGAAGACGTCTCCTAGAAGGGTTGGGTCCCGAACTTGGGTCCAGAGGGTGTAACATCTGTCTGCGAAATGGCAGACTCGGTGGTCCCTTCAATAGTTTACGAAAGGGGAGGATTCTGTATAATTATACTTCCGAATATAATTATATAAATTAGGGAACCTTGTAATATACGTCATCTTTCTCAAACTTGTAACGGTTAAAGAAAAAAGAGATTATTACAATATTAAAAACATTAATGAACGACAAATTAGTGACCCATCCTAATAGAGTCTTTCGACGACTCTGACTACGAAAGGACGACGACGACGATTAAGTGAAGTCAGTTACAGGCTGAAACACACTGGGGTATCTGCCGTCGGGTGGTTCGAGGGTAGGAACCCTAAGAGACGCGTTCTTATGACCTCACCCAACGGTACAGGAAGAGGTTACGTACTTTCACTTTTCACTTTCACTTCAGCGAGTCAGCACAGGCTGAGAAACGTCTGGGATCCCTCCGTATAAGTAGACAGATAACTTAAGAAATCCGTTCTGATGACCTCACCAATCAGTAAGGGAAGAGGTTTCCTAGAAGGTTGTGTCCCTAGCTTGGGTTCAAAGAACTTGACGTCCGTCTAAGAAATGACAGACTCGGTGGTCCCTTCAGGGTTTCTAGAGAAGTAATGACCTTTAACAAGACAAATGTTAGAAAAAGGAGGAGACTCTAGATCAGACCATTAAATATAAACTTTCTCTTATGTGTCTAAGAAGAATTTGTCTCACCAAAGAATAATAAGAAAATCGTACAAGAGAAAGACAAAAACCCACACAATCAGTGAGTCAGTACATACTGAGAAACACTGGGGGAAACACCTGAAATCGGGAGGTCCAAGGAGAGAGGTACCTTAAGAGGTCCGTTCTTATGAATTCACCCAACGGTAAGGGAAGAGGTCCCGAAAGACACCAATGGAGAGAAATTAGTAATTGATCGAAAAGTGTAAAGAGGAAAAGTTAAAATAAAAGAATAAAAAATAGAAAATAAAGTAAAAGAGAGGAAATATAATAATAATTATTTTAATATAATAAACAATATTATATTTGAAATAATAAAACATATAAGTGGATAACTAGTTCAAAAACTTAACGATATTAAAAGGGAAAAACAAAAATTTGAGAACAAAACCAAATACAATAATAAAAAATTTATTTTAGGTTTATTTTAAAGAAGACTGTATGTCAACTAAATAAAAGTAGAAAAAAATGTAAAGTTAATAACATATTTTGACATGTAAAAGGAGTACCGTGAAGTAATCCATTTATCACAAATGTAATAGTAATGAAAGATCTTTAACACTTGGTAATGACTAAAAGGAAAACCATGTCTTTACAAAAATTTTACTTATAACAAAAAAAAAAAAAAGTAAATGTTCCTCTCACTAGAAAACAAAAACAAAACCGGAAATTTTATGGTCAAATAATGTAACTATAGTCCGGTGTCAAAGACATGAAAAAGACACAAAGTCTTCATTAAATTTTGAAGAAAACTTTATACGTCTGAAAAACCACTCACGAGATGTAAGTGGACGTCTTTAAGTAATTACCCAAACATAATGGTAACAAAAAAGGGTAATGATCATAAAGAGGAATATGACAGATATAAATACTAAGTATTTACAATTCGACCATCTTCCGTATTTGAAATCATAATACTTCCTAGGAATAAACAAAATGTAGTATAAGGGAAACAAAAGTAACAAGAGTATAATGTTGATACAGGTATAAAAGATTAAAATAAAGGAACTATATTAAAATGGGTAAATAAATAAAAGTTTAGGGGACTTCTGAAAACAAGTCGAAACAGGTAACATGTGACATATCTCAATCTAAAATGAATCACTAATTTATACTTTTACAACGAAAAGGAATGTTAACTGTTAAATGTGATTTCAAAAAAGGTATCAGAGAACTTTAATTCGTGTTATAAAGACTTTGTCTTTACATGACAATAGTGAATATTGTTATTTATGTGTAACGATGGTAGGAAGAGGAAAAATTTTTAAAAATAAAAGAAAGGGACCAAATGACAGTAAAAAAACAATCTGTATATCAAAGAAGGAACAGTCCCATATAGTGAACTTAATACAAGATAGTGTAGTTAAGTATGTAGATAAAATAAAAATTAAGACACGAATCTCTTAAGTCAACAAAACAACGATTCAGCATGGACTGAGAAAACGTTGGGGTACCTGACATCGGGGGTCTGAGGATACAGGTACCCTAAATGGTCTGTTCTTATGACCTCACCCAACGGTAAAGGAAAAGGTCCCCTTTATAAGTCATGAATGGTGATTAGGGGAAACGAGACTAAAGGGGGGTTGGGTTATAGAAAAGTCAAGTCAAGTCAAGTCAGCGAGTCAGTACTGAGAAGTCCTGGGGTACCTGGTGTCGTACGTTCCGGAGGGACAGGTAGTGGTTGTGGGCCTCAGATGAGTTTGAGTAGAGATAACTCAGTCACTACGGTAGGTTGGTAGAGTAGGAGACAGCAGGGGAAGAGGAGGACGGAAGTTAGAACGGGTCGTAGTCCCAGAAAAGTTTACTCAGTCGAGAAGTGTAGTCTACCGGTTCATGACCTCAAAGTCGAAGTTGTAGTCAGGAAAGTCACTTATAAGTCCTGACTAGTAATCCTACCCGACCAACCTAGAGGAACGTCAGGTTCCCTGAGAGTTCTCAGAAGAGGTTGTGGTGTCATGTTTTCGTGGTTAAGAAACCACGAGTCGAAAGAAATACCAGGTGGAGAGTGTAGATATGTACTGATGACCTTTTTGGTATCGGAACTGCTCTGTCTGGAAACAACCATTTCATTACAGAGACGAATAATTATACAACAGATCCAACCAGTATTGAAAGGAAGGTTCCTCATTCGCGGAAAGTTAAAGTACCGACGTCAGTGGCAGACGTAACTAAAACCTCGGTTTTTATTTATTCATTTATTGACAAAGGTGACAAAGGGGTAGATAAACGGTGATTCACTACCCTGGTCTACGGTACTAGAATCAAAAGACTTACAACTTGATATTCGGTTAAAAAAGTGAGAGGAGAAAGCGAAAGTTGTTCTACGAGAAATCAAGAAGAAGTGAAAGACGGTATTCCCACCACAGTAGACGTATAGACTCCAATAACTATAAAGAGGGTCGTTAGAACTAAGGTCGTACACGAAGTAGGTCGGGTCGTAAATGGTACTACATGAGACGTATATTCAATTTATTCGTCCCACTGTTATATGTTGGAACTGCATGAGGAAAGGGATAGACCTTGGTCAGACAACAAGGTACAGATCAAGAGTGACAACGAGGGACTGGACGTATGGTTAAAGAGTTCTCTGTCCAGTCCACCAGACCATAAGAGTAGAGAGAGTCTTAAAAGGTGTCAAATAACACTAGGTGTGCCAGTTTCCGAAACCGTATCAGTTATTTCGTCTTTATCTACAAAAAGACCTTGATAGAACGAAAGAGTTACTAAGTCGCCTACAACCGTTAAACTAGAGACCAAGGAGACGGAAAAGATTTAGGTCGAACTTGTAGACCTTCCAGTGTCAAGTGCATAACGACACTGGGAGTCCAAAGGGACAGGAAGTAGTAGAGGGTCTCAAACGAGTCTGTGTACAATAACTCAGTCACTACGGTATGTTGGAAAGCAAGAGACAGTGAGGGAAGAGGGGGACGGAAGTCAGAAAGGGTCGTGTGCCAGAAAAGGTTACTCAGACAAAAAGCGTAGTCCATCGATTTCATAACCTCGAAGTAGTAGTCAGGAAAGTTGTTTATAAGTCCCTACTAAAAGAAATCCTAACTGACCGAACTAAAGGAACGCTAGGTACCTTAAGAGTTCTCAGAAGAGATCGTGGCGTCAAGTTTTCGTAGTGAAGAGGAGGTCCTCAAAATATCAAAGACCAGAATGTAAATCTAGAAATTAGGTAAAACTCAAATAAAAACACACACCACAATCTTTCACTAGATCAAAGTAAGAAAATGTTCACCCACTGGTCAAAAGGGTCGTGGTGAGCAATTTCTCTAACAGAAATGAGGTAACATATAAGAACGGAGGTTTTCTGTCGGTTGACTTATCCTCTTTTATTAGTGTTTACTTCGTTGACTGTTTGTTGCTTAGAGTTTTTATATGTTCGTTGTATACGTCGAGTTAAGGTCTTTTTATTTACTGGGTTAGTTTTTTACCCGGTTTCTTGATTTATCTGTAAAGAGGTTTCTTCTGTATGCCTACCGATTGTTTGTGTACTTTTCTACGAGTTGTAGTGAGTAATAATCTCTTTACGTTTAGTTTTGGTGTTACTCCATGGTGAAGTGTGGTCAGTCTTACCGACGCTAGGTTTTTAGACGTTCGTTATTTACGACCTCTCCCACACCTCTTTTCCCTTGGGAGGATGTGACAACCACCCTTACGTTTGATCATGTCGGTGATACCTCTTGTCACACCTCTAAGGAATTTTTTAACGTTTATCTTGATGGAATACTGGGTCGTTAGGGTGAAGACCCGTATGTGTGGCTCCTTTGGTCTTAACTTTCTCTGTGTACATGGGGTTACAAGTAGCGTCGTGACAAATATTATCGGTCCTGTACCTTTGTTGGATCTACAGGTAGTCGTCTACTTACCTATTCTTTCGACACCATGTATATGTGTTACCTCATAATGAGTCGGTAATTTTTCTTATGTAAACTTAGTCAAGACTACTCTACCTACTTTGACCTCGGCTAATATGTCTCACTTGATTCGGTCTTTCTTTTTGTGGTTATGTCATATGATTGTGTATATATACCTTAAATCTTTCTACCATTACTACTGGGACATACGTTCTGTCGTTTTCTCTGTGTCTACACATATTGCCTGAAAACCTGAGTCTCCCTCTCCCTCTCCCACCCTACTAAACCCTCTTACCGTAACTTTGTACATATGATAGTACATTCTTAGCTTAGTGGTCAGATACAGACTACGTCCTATGTCCTACGAACCCCGACCACGTGCCCCTACTGGGTCTCTCTACATACCCCTCCCTTCTCCCTCCCCCCAAGTACAAACCCTTGCGTACATGTGGACACCACCTAAGTACAGTTACATACCGTTTTGGTTATATCATAACATTTCATTTTATTTCATTTTTAATTTTTTTTTTAAAGGGATATTCGTAAACCTACACTACAAAGTTTCATTTTGAAACGTCGAATATTTTGTTTGAGTTGACTATATACATCTCGGAAGATATACGTTACGTGACCTCTGGTTCATTACTTATTACTAGTGTTAGTATGACTTTTTTTTTATGTAAAATATTCCAATGTCAACGGTACCTGTCACTAAGGAGACTACCTAGACCTCTTTGATTAAGTTTTAGAAGTCCTTTGATAAGTGGTAAGATCTAGGGTATGCAAACTAAGTGCTCTTCTCAGTTTTAGTGTCACAATCTCATCAAACCTTTGTAATATGTGGTTGAGGGTACCTTTAGAAAGTCCCTAAGTTCTGAAGTCACCTTCTTTATTGACATCTACACCATCTTTGTCGTTTTCTTGATCTTAATCTTCACGTCGGACTCAACACTGACTTGATGACGTTAGAGTACTATTTTGAAATTGTCCATTCTTCACCGAAGAATACCTATTCCTTTATTTCACTGAAGAAGTCTGGTTTTGATGAGATCACTTTTCCGAGACTTCTACCAACTTTACTGTCGTTTTCCAAATCTTACTTTGTAGTTGAATCGATTATTTCGGGACCGACCCAAACTCTTCTGACTGAGGAGAACACTTTCTTCAAGTCCCCCACTTCAAGATAGTCTGTCGTACATGTGACGACCGTTTAACAGACACTTTGGTTCTCAGTTAGGTTCATCGTTTAAAGTAACGACAGAATACAGATTTTGTAACGGTGTCAGTGGGGTTCGTAGTCGTTGGTGGTGGGACTAGTCGATCTTCGGAAGTTGTACCTCCGTTTTGGAAGGTGGTCTTTTTTTATGGTACTGAGTGATTTCGGAGTTTACTACCAATCGTGAAAACTCGTTACTCCATAACAATTAACGAGTAAAAAAAAATCTATATTACGATACGTGTGAGTTATCTGATATCACGTCACACTTGAAAATATACGTGTTCCTTTGGTTTTATTTTGACACTAAGTGAAATAACGGAATAAACGAAATAACGTCTCTAGACCTAAAATTGAACGTCATAGAGACTCCATGCGAATATTTAATTCAGTAGTTCAACATATGAAACTTATAGAATGGTATAGTAATCATTTAATAGACGGTAGCTTCGAAATCTTTTGAACCGACTGTATTTTTCGTCTACCCACCGAAGGTCCCCAACTCCCCACCCCCTGTCATTAAAGAATTACCTATACCCCAAAGGAAAACACGTTCTCTTAATCTAATCTTATAATCTATAGAGTATATATAAATTATAATCTATTGAGTATAGATAGATTATAATCTATCTAATCATAGATTATAATCTATTTGAAGGGACCACCGAGTCTGTCATTTCGTAGACAGATGTTACACCCTCTGGGCCCAAGTTAGGGACCCAACCCTTCTAGGGGACCTCTTCCTTTACCGTTAGGTGAGGTCAAGATAACGGACCTTTTAGGGTACCCGTCTCCTCGGACCATCCGATGTCAGATACGCCAGTGTTTCTCAGCCTGTGCTGACTCGCTGACTTAACTTTAACTTAACTTATAGATAGATTATAACCTATAAGAGACAATCTTTATCTATCTCCACCATCAACCTGTTGTAACAATTACAAACTTTACAGTTACTTGACAAGTAAACATTACCAATTTAAATACAGTAATTACTCAAAATGGAGTTGTATGTGAAATTTTTCTTTCCCCTTGTTATTGACGAAGGTAAAGGGAACTAACAAGTCGAGGTGTTAACTATGACTCAATCTCTTTTTATGAAGGTCAGTTGAAGAAAACCTACTGTTCTTGTAATTTTTAAATTTTTTTTTTCTATCTTTTGTTGTGAGTTCTATAATTCAAATAGTACGTAGATTTAATACACGTCAGGAAACAAAAGTTTAGAATGATTTGTTTAATAGGGATAGTTGAAAAAAAAGACTAACAAAATACCGTGAAAAGAGGGATTAGGGATAAAAATCTCAATTAAGAAACGACGAAAAACTCCAGTTATACGTAAGAGAGTAGAGTCTCGGAGATATGAGTGACAAAGAAGTTAACTTATAAGAATGAGGATCTCTCCGAGAGAATTTGGTGAGATTAGTTAAAATTAGAAAAATAAGACGAAACGAAAAAGAAATGTCTCAATAGTAAGAGACGGTAATATGACATACAAATCAATGAATTAACAATAGCAGACTACACGGGTGACATTATATTCAAGGAATTAAGTCGTGACGTATGTTTCTTTCCTCTTCGTATCGAAAACAGAAGTATCATGTTCATCAACGTCATCCCCTAAGACTACCTACCTTATTACGGGAGATATCCTATCAAAGTCTAGGTTACTGGTGGACATCCTAGTCATCTGGTTGAGACTAACCTCAATTGGTACTTCTGAATCGAAAATATTGACCAAGTATTCAACACACATCGTTCATCTCCGTTTACAACCCTTTCCCCGTATTACTAATTTACTAGAAGTTCACTGGAAGTTCATGGTTGACACATTAAGATTTTTAAAGTAATTTAATTGAACAAGTAACCGATTTACTAACAGTCGTACTATGACTTAAACATTTAATGACCCATATACGAACTTTTTGTAGTCTGATCGTAAAGAATCACTGTTTATTATAGGATTTCGAGAATTAACTTCTTACAAAGAACTAATTTATTCGAATTTTACGAAATATGATTCGTTCGGAAACCTTTCAGTTTTATAGGACATCGAATATTTCGAAGACTTTTCAGAAGGTCGTTCTTTCATAACAATTACGAATTTGTTAGGCGAAATAAAGGAGTCGTGTGATTAAAAGTAGAAGATTTTGTTATAGGAGACTGAAGTCAAATCTTCCGTGTTGAGATCTCTCGTAAGAAGAACTTCCGTCCCCTGATAAAAAAAATAATGAACGGAATATTAAGTGTGGGTCGGGTCATATCTCTTACTTATATTCTTCGAACTTACCCATTTACAACTTTCTCAATTATCTAATATAAAAGAAAAGGATCTCAGTTCCTGTTTATATTTTTTTTTTTGTCAAACCCCCGATACTTTTCAACTATATACCTATAATAATTATTATAATTATTGTAATTTAAAGTGTATAATATACTACTTATAACGTATAGATGACTGAACGTAGTCCTCTGGCACTGTCCAGTAAAAAGGTTCGGAACCCCAATCGGAAGGGTTCTACTTTCCTTTTGTGGGGGTAGGGATCATTTTCTGATTCAGAAGTTAACTTCTTTTTTTGTTTTCTATCTAAAAATTATGTCGTCAGTGAAAAGTATTTTAATAAATTCCAAACGTATCAAACGGACCTAAACTAACTGTTCTACATACGAGATCTCGTAGATGACTAAATATCTTAATCATGACTTTCTCCCTACGTCACAAATACTGAACATATTATAGGTCCGGGAGTACAATTTATTCTAACAGGGGTCAACCCAATCTAAAGTGACTATTCTGGTCTTTTTGATGTGACACTGATGAATACAAAAGATCAAAAGAGGAGTAAATTTTTTGTTCATTCCTACTTAAGTAGTATTCGGTGTATCATTACTATATTTGAGTCGTCTGACACGATCAGATTATAAGAAATTTTCCTGAAATGTCTATTCGTTATCCATTTCAGAAAGTAGAATCAGTATACTGTTTACATTCTTTACCTTGAACTTCACCAGGTAAAAGTCCCGTTTCATCGACCAAAACCCACCTTTTAATAATTGTTACCAAAAGGTGACTCTCGATCGGTGAAAACAGAACCTTTTAATGACCGTTCGATCAGAACGGATTATCGAATGTGGTCTCTCTAGGATTCGATTGTCCTACAAACCCTTGTCTACTTGATTTAGAAGAACTCTTTACACCTGAATCCAACCTTTCCCTTTTCTTTCTTATAGCATACTCGGAATCCGTTGCAGACCCTTCTGACATTGGTGTGTCGTGGGTCGGTGACTCCTTGACCCTCTCCAGACGTACGGTCCCCTATGTTCACGAACGACACCGACGGGGCCCATACGGACAAGTGGTCTGTGGACAGGAACGTTCTGGCAGGAAATTCGGAGCAAAGAGTGACGTGAAGCACAGATGTTCAAGTAAGAAACCCAAACCCGGTCCTCGAAAGAAAAGGGTGTACTCCAATTGTTATCAACATTATCCTTATTACTCTCATCGAAGGTGAATGATCGTTGATAATACACGATTCTTGGTTAAAAACACATACAATAATTGATGAAGTAAATTACGTTTATTATGAATCACCTTTAGTCTTTTAACCAGTGGTGACTGGTTACTCACCACGTCTATGTACGTCTAAAAAGACTGAGGTTTTAGATGTTACTAACGACCACTTTACCCTTCAAATATTCATCCAACAACGTTTTTGTTTACTGTACACAAGCCCGTCCAGCCCACAAAAATTCTTCTTTCGATATCCTATCCAAAGTGTCCGAGGAAGACAGTAGAGGAATGGATTATATTAAGTAGTACCGAGTTCCAGTCGTAGGTCGTAAACTTTTCGTTTTTACCAAGGAAAAAAGAAAAGGAATAGTACAAAAGAAACAAACCTCATTCACTTCTACGGTTCAAATAAGAAATTTAATGAGTTCAGTTTTTGAGATCAGTACCCTCTGAAGAGAGTGTAGGATACTCTAAGTAATTGTTTAAGACAACGGTGATAGAAGTCTTGTGTATGTCAAACTTTTGCACCGTTGAAGACGACGAAAGTAGGTCCAGGTTGTCGGTAGTAACCAGGAGACCATCAATGTTATCGGGAGATTTACGAATGGGAAACCAAGTGGGACAACGACGAACTGAGATAAGAGTCAGATTGAGTTGAGAACATCCCGGAAGGAATATACAGTAACGTTTGTAAAATCAAAGATTGAACATACTCTATCCTACGGGAACCGACCAAAACTCCTCTCTATCCGGTAATGTGTCCGAGAAAAGACACGAGTCTCGTAGAGTCGATTAGAGGGTGAAATACCGATACAGTATATGGGGGAAGAGAACCTTGTGAGGCAGAGACGTATTCCCTTCCCGACCAAGGGAGGGGATGCGTCCACATATGAGTTTGCGTGAGAAAGAGACACACCGGAGGAACCGATGGTAAAAAATTTTAACATGGGAGGGAAGTAGGACGGTCCGTTAACGGTGTGAAGGAGGGAGTGAGGTACCGCACACAACGGTAGATCGTGAGATGTTAAACGAATAAATAAAAGAAATGAAAAATAGGGAAAGGGAAGTCTTCCATTTACAATACTTTCGTCTCTAAAAAAAAACGAAAACCAGTGACGTCATAGGTGTATGTGTAGTGAATCTTCTCCCGTATTAAGTATTATATCAGAGAACTATTTATCAATGAAATTATTTCTACCTATTTGGTTGACTAAGTTTGTCTTATCTTCAACGATATGAAAGAACCTAGTCTTAAGTAGGTCTCGGATTAAAAATAAAAGTAAAAACTTTTAATTATTTTATGTATCGGAATCCTCACTAAGTAAATAGAAAATATCCATCCCCTAATAGTATATGAACGGTCCACAGTTTAAGGTCTACGGTGTGATATTTAGTATACCGTTGAATTTTTGGGGTACTGAGGATCAGATACGAGAGTAGATGGTCTCTTGACTTCCCTTCTTTTAGAATTATTTTGAGTGGTTCAACTTGACATACCGAAATTAAATTATCGAAATTAAATCCCGTTATGTAATAATCCTTATTGACGGGTTTAATCGTTCGGTGTCTCATGTGTCCCACTGTCCTGAAACTTGATCTTTTACAAATTCAAAGAGAATCTTGTCTCTCTTTCTTATCCCGAAGTCAACCGTGATGTCTTTAGTTAAACATTTTCTGTTTCACGTGTGTTTTTTTGAACAGTGTGCATTCCTATGTTGAACCAGGGGGGTACGCGTACCAGTATCCAAATTTACCATATACGGGTAACGGAACAATATATATAATATGTGTATTTATACAAATATGTATGGGTATATTTGTGTAATTTATATACACATTATAACAACAATAACAACAACAAATCAACGACTCAGTACAGTCGGAGGAACCACTGGGGTCCTTGACATGGGGTGGTCCGAGGAGAGAAGTACCCTAAAGGGTCTTTCTTATCACCTCACCCAACGGTAAAAGAATAGGTCCCCTAGAAAGATTGGGTCCCTAACTTAGACGTAGAGACCGTAACCGTCCACCTAAAAAATGGTAACTTGGTGGTTTTAGTGAACAATCTTAAAGTGACCCGTCTACCACTGACGTCGGTATTTTAATTTTCTCCGAATGAGGAGCCTTCCTTTCAATACTGGTTGGATCTATCGTATAACTTTTCGTCTCTGTAATGAAACGGTTGTTTCCAGGTAGATCAGTTCCGATACCAAAAAGGACACCAGTACATACCTACACTCTCAACCTGACGCTTCTTTCGACTCGCGGTTTGTTAACTACGAAAACTTGACACCACAACCTCTTCTGAGAGCTCTCAGGGAACCTGACGTTCCTCTAGGTTGGTCAGGTAAGACTTCCTCTAGTCGGAACCCTAAAGAAACTTCCTGACTACGATTTCGACTTTGAGGTCGTGAAACCGGTGGAATACGTTTCTCGACTGAGTAACCTTTTCTGAGACTACGACCCTCTCTAACCCCCGTCCTCCTCTTCCCCTACTGTCTCCTACTCTACCGACCTACCGTAGTGGCTGAGTTACCTACACTCAGACTCACTTGAGGTCCTAAACCACAACCTGTCCCTCCGGACCGCACGACGCTAAGTACCGTAGCGTTTCTCAACCTGTGCTGACTCGCTGACTTGACTTGACTTGAAAATTGATTTTTTGGAATTGTGTTTATTCGGTGGACATTTGTCAGAATTAACGTCATAGGTAATTTTGTACCTGGGTTAACATACCTATTTGTGTTCTGGACTTGATATCCTTTCTTAAGACAAATTCTGTCTTAAGAATTGACGTGACTTTTTCCCGTCTCCGTTATTCCACCCTGGTGTCACTCTTCCCTAAATCCAACCTAGGGTTTGTTGAACGACTTATTCCCTGACCCAAGTACTTTCACTCATGACTCTCTAATATCTTCGAAAAGAACACTTGTCATGTCACTTTATCATGTTGAAGGTTCGAAATATAAAAGTGGAACTCATAGAGACACCAGTAAATTCTTATCAGGTCTACCACTTCTTCTACTTTGGTAAATATTTTATCCTTGTTATACCAAATTACAAATTTTTATCACTTTGGTGGTATTCTGGTCTAATGAATCCTGTCTTCATTTCAACGAAGGGTTGTAAAGGTTCTCTTCACTTCCTACGAGTCAACACAGGTGGAGAAACACTGGGGTACCTGATATGTCAGGTACTTTAAGAGGTCCGGTCTTATGACCTCACCCATCGGAAAGGGAAGAGGTCCCCTAGAAGGGTTGGGTCCAGGGGGTGTAACGTCCGTCGAAGAAATGGTCTACTCGGTGTTCTCTTCGGGTTCTTATGACCTCACCCATCGGATAGGAAAAAGGTCACCTAGAAGGGTTGGGTCCTTAGTTTGACCCCAGAGGACGTAATGTCCGGTCTAAGAAATGGTTGACTCCATAGTCCCTTGGGGATTGTAAAGGTTTCAGTAACTTATTGTTACTGTTCCTTCTTCGAAACCTTGAAAGTAAACCCTACCAACAGGTTCCATTTTAGTAAAGGTTGGGAGAATAGTAGAGGTTTACGTATGTTTATGATTTGTTGGAAAAATTATTTTATATAACAGTTCGGACTGTCATCAGTAATCTTAATATGTTTTAGATTCATGTCTGAGCTTTCAGTGTCTATCTTATCCGTATTCGTCACCTGACGTTTTCTTTAGTTTAGTCAGTTAGGATTTCCTTTAGTTGGGACTTCTAAGTGACCTTCCTGACTACGACTTCGACTTCGAGATTATAAGACCGGTGGACTACGTTTCTCGACTAAGTGACCTTTTCTGGGGTTACTACTCTTTTTAACTCCCGTCCTCCTCTTTACTCACCGTCTCTTACTATATCAAGTATCGTAGTAACTGAGTCACCCGTACTTAGACAAGTTTGAGACTCTCTTACACTTCCTGTCCCTTCGGACCATACAAAGTCAGGTACCCGAGTGTCAGTCTGTACTTAGTCACTTATTTGTTGTTGTTTTATAAATTCGACGTTTTGAGATAAGGGTTTGTTTTAACAGGACTTCAATGAGTATAATCTAAAATCCCTATATATAATAGAATATGACTCGAATCTTGACGAAGTATGATCTTAGACAGTAAGTAGAAAGACAGAAAATATCAGTGTAATTTTATAAATTGAAAAAGGTGTGTCTATAGGAGTCTTTCGTAATTTTGTTAACTAGTTGGGTTAGCGGTAGGAAAAGTTCTTTAAGACGTTGAATGGGTACAAAAAAGGAAACGTGACAAGGAGGACTCACTAGTAGAGCGTTGAGACATAGACAGATGACACAAGACTGTAAACAGTTACAACAAGTTCAGACACCAGGTCGATCTTCGGTCAAAAGACGTCTGACTGATTGGGGAAGGGATGAGACCTTTGGTATAAAATTTCTTATGTTCCTTTTTGACGTAAACAAATAAAAATCGATACAGTTAAATAATTCAGAAAACAATTAACTCAAAAATTTACTTTTTGATAAAAATGTGAATAGTAAATGTTACATAGACTAACTTTCGTTACAAAGTTTCCATTCGTGTGTGTGTATAATTTGTGACTGTCTTTCTCGATACAAACTTAGGGAAGAGACAAATGATCAAGATACTGGGACAACTCAATAAATCGAAAAATTTCGGAGTTGGGACATTCTTTTCACATATTACTAACCAATGTTTCGAGTTCAATGAACTAAAACCGTTTCATGGATGGCGTTACGGTAGTGTGAGTTTCTTTTGTAAAGAACGAAATAAAACTTGTTGATAAATATTAAGAAAGAACTGGGTTTAATTTTTGAAGAAAAGTTATTTTATATTAGTCGATCTCTCACTAATGTCAAAATATGAAACAGTATCCAGTAGGAACCACAAAAGAATAGAGGAGTATTAATAGACATGTGTCTTTCTGAAAAAAAAGAAAAAACATTCATCGGTCTATATGTGAATTGATGTAGTAAATTTTTTTCGTTTTCGTTTTTAACAAGTCACTGAGTCTCTAAAAGTCATATGGTATTTCTTGACTTGATACAAATACTGGTAACTTGACAATAAGTAGATGATCAGGGACACTGTTTGACGAAAGACTTTAACCACGGAAAAACTTTATACCTTTGTAGAGAAATTAAAGAGACAAGTACTTTTCTCACGTTTAATCCACTTTGATTCAAATTTTTAACCCAAGATCTTTTATTAATCGAAATATAAAGACTAGACGATGCGAAAAGGGGGAATATTGTAGTTCGTTTATGAATTCGAAATCAATGAATCAGATATTTTACCCTTGTTATAATAGAGATTGGGTGTCAGAAATATTCCTAATTTTCTCTCATATGGACTTTACATGGATCGTGTCACAAAATGTATATCATTCGTAGATATTCATTGACAATATTAAGACATACAAAAGAAAAAAAATCGAAGTAGCTGAAGAAATCATAGTAAATGGAATTAAGTGGTTTATTAAAAAACTACAATAGTTTTATTTTGATAAAAAATAAGAATAAGAATAGGTATTTATCTTATTTTTTTTTTGTTATTAACCTCCGTTAACCTTTTGTTTATTAAAACTATACTCTTATAAGATGTCCTTTTCTGTATCAAACATAATACATAAAGGAAAGAACTAATGTATACACTAAAAGTACGACAGGGACTATCGAGTCAGCCATTTCTTAGGAAGACGTTACTTCCTCTGGGACCAAGCTAAGGACCCAGTCCTTCTAGACGACCGTTTCCCTATCCGATGGGTGAGGTCATAAGAACCCGAAGGGAGCACCGAGTCCACCGTTTCTCAGGTGGACGTTACGTCCTCTGGACCCAAATTAGGGACCCAATCCTTCTAGGGGACCCCTTCCCTTTCTGATGGGTGAGGTCATAAACCGGATCTCTTAAGGTACCCGACATATCCGATACCCCAGGGTTTCTTAGTCTGTGATGACTCGTTGAAAGGGAAAGTACGACAGTGTCTAGTTCGTCTTGGTGTCGAATATAAAAATTCATACCTAAACACAAGTAAAACAAATAGAGTTTATGATGAATCTCTCCTTCACAGAAAAGAACGTTTAAACAGTTGTTAGTTGTCAGGAGACTATGCATTTCACAATTCACAATCAGCGAGTCAGCACAGACTGAGAAGTGTTGGGGTACCTGACATCGGATGGTCCGAGGAGCCAGGTATGCATTTCTGTAAAGATTTAAGTCCCGTTAAATAAAAACACTTTTAGTGGTAAAGAAGTTTCCTCCAAATCTGGAAGTTAAAATCACTCACAGTCTCAGTACTCACAAATCTTCTTAGATAGAACTTCTGTCTTCTACCTTTGACAAAGAGTAAGGACCGTCTCACAGACTCTCAGTTATCAGTACTTTTCTTCGACCAAGAATGAACCGAGGAAAATCTTTCATAAACCTTCTTCTGCGTTACACCATATTTTGAACTTTCACTTTCACTTCCTCGAGTCAGCACAGGGGCACCTGACATCGGATGGTCCAAGGAGGGAGGTACCCTAAGAGGTCCGTTCTCATGACCTCATCCAACGGTAAATCCCAATTGAATATTACCCTTTTCTTGGATCTCTTGATGTAAACCTTAGAATCGTTAGAGGTTTGTAAACTTGACATCTAATATCTCGTAAGAAAGAATTGTCAAGTACAACTTATGTTGACTACTTTACTCGGGGTTGCTTCTTTTCTATAGTGGATGAAATTTTCTCTTTACTTTTGACAAAAGTTGACAGTATTTTGAGAACAGTCTATACATCTGACGTTAATTGGACTATATACATGTCTTCTTAACAATATTTTCCACACTAATACGACACCTACTCAATACAACAAATCGAACAGCACTTTTGTAGTTTTAATTTAAATATTGTCGTGTATATAATAAACCATGAGGTATTAAATAATGGATCATAAATATTTTAAATATTGATTCTCAGTTGGTTGTTTACTATAAAAAGACAAAGTATTTTTAGGTAGAGAAATTGTATATTTCTGATAAACCGTGGACCTCTCTCTTTCCCTTACTTTACTCTCCTATTTGTGTCCAAAAGAAAGTCCTACCTCATCAAGGTGTTCGATGTAAAATATCGTTACTTTTGTTCTCCGAGGTCTATTCCAAGAAGTAGTAATTAGAGGTAGAGGAATGACCGTGTACTAGGTATACAGTCCCCACTCAAACGTCCGAAATACCGTACATATTCTAACTTAAAGAGTTCCTTTATTGAAAAACCATATATATATATACAGAATTAGAGACATTATCTTATAAAGATTCAATTAAGAATATTAACAAAAGGCTCGAAGTCACCGTTTTATTGATTAGATTAAAGAAATTATTTGACTCTATGAGTCGTTTTCCTTAAGTGTTTTTTCTTTATTTTCTAGTAGACTCAAACGTCCTGTGTCTGTTCAAGAGGTTAGGTAAAAGACGAGTTTCCCCTTACACCAAGAAAATGTTGTATTTACTCTACTACAGACTGAATACAAATTCTGGAAAGTGACTGATGGGTCTTTTCACTTTCAACGAGTCGACACAGACTGAGGAACGTTGGGGTACCTGGTATGTCAGGTACCTTAAGAGGTCCGGTGTTATGACTTCACCCATCGGAAAGGAAAGAGGTCCCCTAGAAGAGTTGGGTTCCTAGCTTGGGTTCAGAGGACGTAACATCTGTCTAAAAAATGGTTGACTCGGTGTTCCCTTCAGGTGACTCTTTTATTATAAGTTTAAATGTTTCTGAATGTTCTAAAGTAAACTAGAAAAATAAGACTTAAAAGGGGGTTATCGTAGAATCGAGTAAATGGGATGTTGAGTAACTAGAGAAGTAAAGAATCTTGTATGGTTCTGTAGTAAAAACAAAAAAGTGGAGGAGTTTAAGACAAAGGAGACAGGTTAACATCACACCGGGTGAGAAATGGAGAGACTAAGTAAGAGATATAAACCCAATGTCTTATTTACATTGAAAGAGCCTCCTTAAAAGACAATCACGAGTCGTTACGGACCTGAAATCATGTAAGGATCCGGATGTCTCTAGGAGGGGTCGGAAACCCGTCGTTCCATCCCAGTACACTTATCAAAACCACTGTGACTTGTCTTTGCCGTTTACAGTGAAAGTCCGATCCCGTCACTTTTGGAAACAGTACTAAGAAGTCTAAGAGAAGGAAAGTTGTCACTTGACCAACTCTACAACCTCGGGATCCATCTAGTGACTCTGTGGTGTTCTTCTCTACAGAATCCCCCGACCGACCTGGTATGGATCAAAAAACACCTGTTTTTTTTATTTGAGACAATACAATCCGGTGACTCTAAACCCCAATAATCGATACAACAATATTGAGACCGGACTCGTCGCGTAGGGTTAATCTAGTCGGTATAATAAAAGAGAATGTCGTGGACAGTTGTTAAAACAATTTTAATTTATACATACGTAAAGAATAATTTTCAGACGAAAAAGGAGATCTGGTCTCCAATCGTTTATAAAAACCGTTTCACTGTCTATCATTTATAAAATCCAAAACACTCGAATTCCAGAGACACAATTGATGACTTGAGAGTAAAGTCACACTTTCGACAGTGTTATACATTTACTTAATCACACAGACACAGGTTTGTTGAAATAAATATTTTTATTCATTACTCAATCTGTCGAAACCGGACACCCGATATATCAAACGGTTGGTAACGAGATCTAATAGTTTAGGTGTCTCTATTCCTCATAGCTTTTCTTCTTTTAATACTACTATATGAAAAGTGAATAGTCTCACGGTCCGTGTATCATTAGTTTCGAACGACTTTTCTTACCTACCTATTTACTTCATACGATTGTCGTTAGTGACGTTCTAGTCCCACAAACTTCAAAAGGATCACGGCTGACTATCTACATAATCTACCTTCGATAAATCTTATAGAGGATTATAGTCTAAGGTCCGGACCTCCGATACCCACCCAAAATTGGCAACCCAGATCTAAGTAGGAATATAAGTAGATATTAGGAAAATCGTATTTCATATCCACCTATTTACGTACTTGACAGATCTTATCCTATCTTTTTTCTTTTTTTTGTCCTTGTTTATGAGAATTAGGATCTTATATAAGTCAGGGTCTGATTTAGAAAATTATATCTAATGACTTCGTGTATGTTCTTCTTACACACTCTGATTTTACGAAAATGTACCGAATAAAAGAGACTGGGTTGATAAAGAAAGAAGAACTTTCATAACTGTAAAAGGAGTTGGTAAAGTAACTGTAGTGAAATTGACACGAATTAAAAGGTATGTAATTAATTTGTATGTATATACTTTACACACAATACACGCGACGACGACGACGACGATGATTCAGCGAAGTCAGCACAGGCTGAGACACACTGGGGTATCTGCCGTCGGGTGGTCCGAGGGGACAGGGACCCTAAGAGGTCCGTTCTTGTGACCTCACACACTCCGTGAGACTTTTTAAGTGTATGTTCGAGAGGAAATTAGGAATGTCTTTGGGTCATCTTTTCTGTAAAAATTACGAATGTAAAGTTTTATTCCTTTACCTCTAAATATCTAAACTTCCCTAGGAGGGTTGTCGTTTCGGTTCGACACTCAGATTCAATAATTTTTTACTAATGATAAAGTATCACAAAATAAATGTAAAAACTACTTTATATATGACTTATACTAAAACTTTGTCTCTTTATAAAAAACAAAATTAGTTCTTTTACAGAGTTAAAAGAACTACTGAATTTTCTGAAAAAGACCCAGTAGTGGCACGTTGTCAGGGTTCGTACGACACAGGACGTAGCCTGTATCTGACCGTTAAGCTAAGAATGTACTATCATATGTACTCTCTCTACAATACCCCTCCCTCCACCCTCCCCCCAAGTACAAACCCTTGTGTACATGTGGGCACCGACTAAGTACAGTTACATACCGTTTTGGTTAAGTCATAACATTTCATTTTATTTCATTTTTATTTTTTTATTTTTAATTTTTTCTTATTATTTTCTGAAAAAGATCCATGTGACTAGTTGAAGGTATACACAAGACCAGACTATATGACTAGAGTTGAGATCGTTTAATCAGTTGAGAACTGTAGACTAAACCATGGTTATTTGATATTCGTATTCATTGAGACGTCAAAGATTTTTTTTTTTATTTTATGATCACGAGAGAAAAACGTTCATCTCACTTTTGTCAATTTGTCGTTATACCTTCCTGTTTAAATTATAAGTTCAAAAAGTTACTTTTACTTATAAAATTAGTAAGGCCGAACTATGATAATTACTATGATAATTACGTGTTTTCCGAACCCTCCTTTCTCTAAATAAACTTACGATTAAAAAAAGACTTGTAAATCAAAATAAAAGTATTTATAAACACTCTTATCTAAACGTCTGAAGTAATTAACGATTACCTCTTAAACGATCGGTAAGATCGAGGAGATGTTAAAACTCCTTATTTTCCAGTACTGGTAAAAGGTCTATAATAAGTAAGACTTATGTAGACGAATATTAATCATTATTATCTGTTATCACAGAAAGTTTTAATATACAGTGAGAATGAAAGGATAAAATTTTCCAAACTTTCAAGTATCATAAACCTAACGCGTATTGTTTCTGTAATTCTTATAAGTTTATGGAGTTCAAAGTCAAATATCTTTAAAACGAGTGATACCACAGGATCAAGGAATTTTATTTTGAAAGAAGTTTCAACCCTCCCAAGTTTTGGAACATTTCATTTAGAAAGTTACCTCACTTAAGATCTTACCAGATAAAGACGAAAAACACGTTTATTTTCCAATATCAGATATATAAAAATTTTAAAAACAAACCGGACGGTTTTTTAGAATTTACTTATGGGTCATAATTGAGACAATATGTATACGTGATAAAGATATAAAGAGACACATCTATCTATATAAGATAGTCTCTCCTGTCTTGATTGAACATTGTAAGTTTCTTTTTATACAACACGTTATATTTGTTCTTAAACATTTTGGTGACGTTAAGAATTCAACCTTCCCCAAGTACTAATAGACAACTCTAAACTATCCACTGTGAGTCTCTCTAATTGTCCTCTCTTAGTCATCCTAGTGGTAATTTTTTGTTAGTTTATCTTGATCCAACTTAAATCCCGATTTGATGATGGACCGTTTAACGAATTTCAAGAAGTACGGGAATGGATATTTACCCCGATCATTGAGAAATTATACAATATAAATCCCTACTGATAATCCGAATATATAAGTGGTAGTGTACAATTTTATTTAAAATCTTTTTAGTGAGTCGTGTCCCAGATCTTAGGTCGTCCACTAATCCTTTATCGATATTAACGAAAATAAGATCGTGACGGTAGTAAGAGTAGGTATGACTACAGAACTAACCCTAGTTGTTTGTATCAATGACTTCATCTTTACTTGTCTTCTGATAAATAGGTTGTTGAGAATCACGAAAAAAGACTAGATAGAATATGTTTAAATACTAAAATACTTCACTATGTCGTCTTCGTTTGGATTACTCTCCTCTACTTCAGTTAACCAGGTACTTCCTATCTACCTTGACTTTTTCTTCTCCTAACTTCCACAAGGTCGTCCACTATTCTCCACCTCAACCCTCTCCGTTGTCTTAATTTACGAGTCTCTACTTTCTTCATACCACGTATGTCTACTATACAAAAGGATGGACTGACTCTTTCAACATCCGTTTTCTCATCTCTTAAGTAGTCCAACCTTGAACCTTAAGTCCGTCCAAACCCATACTACGTCTTGTTTGTTCCTTCTCCATAGTAGTGACCGAAAATTAATTTTGTCAGTGTACAATTTTTAGTGAGGTATTAATCGGATACACGTTATTTTAACAATCTTATACCATACTCCTCTTTTACTTTTTACGATAGTCTGAAACACTATTCCCCGAACATTTCTGAACGTTCCTGAGGAACCTGACGTTCCTGTAGTTTGGACAGTTAGGATTTCCTTTAGTTAGGACTTATAAGTAACCTTCCTGACTACGACTTCGACTTCGAGGTTATGACACCGGTGGACTACGTTTCTAGACTGAGTAACCTTTTCTGGGACTACGACCCTTTCTGACTTTTGTCTCCTTCCCCTACTGTCTCCTACTGTACCAACCTACCGTAGTGACTGAGTTACCTGTACTCAAACTCGTTTGAGACCCTCACCCCAGCGTTTCTCAACCTGTGGTGACTCGTTGACTTGTTGTTTTCTGTACGTTTTTATTTTTATGATGATAACGAAATGAAAAATTATAAAGATTATATAACACTAATTTCTCTTTTTTCTTTTTCTTTGTAGTGAAAAAAAAAAGGAACTTTGAATGTCTTCCCTTTGATCGGGGACCAGTTTTTTCGTTTACGGATATAAAGTGAAAAAAAAAAAAGGAGTCAACGTACTTACTTCGGAGTTCAAAATCCTTCCCATGTTTTTGTCAAGGTTTAGTTCAAGTTTCTATTTGATCCGAAGTACGGGAAAACTCACGTTAGGCGGGTATCTCCTAATAACCTGTAGAACCAGCTCTGACTTAAACTTGGTCCAAGGTTCCTACTTTCGGGTGACTGATTAGACGACTCGATGGTTCGGGTGACAACACGACCAAATATCTTTAGGATAATTGACTCTCTAACTTCCCTTCCTTCTATTCTATCGTTCCACAACCCTTAGTTCGAAGTCATCAAAATTGTATTTTTCATGAAAACTTGGTACCATAACATGTGTATGTCCCTAATTTCCGGTGTGTTTATGAGTGGACTACGTACACACACATTGATATAAGCACCCTAACATGTAAAAGTATCTAAGATAAAAAGTACCTAATGTACCATGTATTTTTACAAGTTGTATAAATTGTACTTTTATAAATAATATCCTGAGCACAACTACTTTAGGTCAAAAAATAAGATGGAATAGATTGCCTGTCATCATTTATATTCCTTTGATGGGAAGACATGATAGTCAGTATCTGTTGTCGAAGTCCTAGATAATGTTATGACTTAGAATTAAAATAGTAAGGGATTGTAAATAAAGAGAAGAACAAGTCTCAAATGGATGGTGTGTCATAAATGATCACTAGTAAGGTCATGTTAACCTTACATCGTGACCATTTATTCTTTTTTTATTTGTGTTAAATTTTTTAATTCCTACATTTAGAATTCTCTAATTTTTCTCGAGTTTATAGTTCATAGTTTTTAGACTTCGATCTTACCAGTAAACGGAGATTTCTCAATTCTACCATCCCCACTCCGTCCATTTTGAACCCTTTACTGATCTGGAGAGACTCGAAAGTAACAGTGTAACTACGACGACAACGACGACGACGATTCAGTGAAGTCAGCACAGGCTGAGACACGCTGGGGTATCCGTCGTTGGGTGGTCCGAGGGGGTAGGGACCCTAAGAGGTCCGTTCTTGTGACCTCACCCAACAGTAAAGGAAGAGGTCACGTACTCTCACTTTTCACTTTCACTTCAGCGAGTCATCACAGGCTGAAAATCTCTGGGGTACCTGACGTCGGGTGGTGTAGACTAGTTTCTTCTACTATAAACCTAAGGGATGATCATAATTTTATATGTGTAAATTGATAAAGAGATTTACTAAGTTAAGATATATTTCGAAGAAGTACTTTAGTCTACTCTTAAGACGAATCATTTATTGTAACTTGTCCTATGAAAAAGACTGAAAAAAAAGGAAAGTTTTATAACCACGGATGATAAATGAACCCACACAACACCTCTCGAACACTTTATTCCCTACACTATTACGAAAAAACAAATAATCCGAGATATTCACTATTTACTTTAATTTTATTAGTAATGTTTAATTTAACAATTGTTTACTGGTATCGTTATAATTCGACCATTGTCTATTTTTGGAGTAAAATAAATTTTCTCTTGATACATCCTATTTACTTTAATCAGACTAAGAGGATTAAAACTCCATTAAAATAAAAATCATACTGTATTTAATTTATAAACACTGTTCTTCTGAGAGGAAACAGTGCTTCTATTCTAAGAATCTTTATCGTACTAAACCCTCAAGATAACGACCTTCGTTCGACTAAGATAGTTAGAAAAACCGTTTTATTATAATCGTCATATTTTATCTCAATTTTTTTTTCTCATGGTTTTCAAAATATTTAAAATAAAGATTTGATATCAACATCACTTTACACCTTTGTAACTTTTAAATGACACACAACAATAATAATGGAATTTACGTGTTGTCTTAACTACGAAACACATGACGACAACTCTTATAAAATAAAAGAGGGACACAAACTTATGAGTGTATGACTGAATATCCGTTCGTTGTTACCCTGTGTGTAAGAAGGACCTGATAACGTTACTATTTCCATATTTCTTAACCTGTAAATTGTAGAGTTTTAAGATTCTTGTATGATTTATATATCAGAGGGAAGAAGACCCATAGATAGGTGGGAACTTGTGGTCCTCCTTTTATGAGTTAATTCTTATCTTTTCATTTCAATTTTATCCGTATCATACCTATGAGAAAGAATTTTAGAATTAAATATTACTAAACATTTCCCGACAATCCTCCACTACACTTGAATGAAAAGATCGAACAACGGACACAGAAATAATAGTTGTATTGTGGTAGATCATTTTACGAGTGAGTAGTTGATGATTTATGTCACGAGGAACACACACGGGATAAAAAAAAAAAAAAAAAAAACGAAACACGAATCTACTGGGAGAAGTCAAAGAGTGACTACATATGGGGAAGAAGATCTATAATGAATTTTCAGTGGTGAAGAAATTCCCGAATGAACGAATATGAAGAATCCAGGGGTAAACGAGGTAATAGTAGATTGTAGAGAAATCTGAGTAGAACCATCTCATAAAAGTTTATTGTATTTTTACGAGACAAAATTACATAGAAACGTGTATTAAATTGGGTGTTACGATCTCCAGTCTCTTAGTGAAAGAAAGAACTCCCCCCTAATAACTGACCCTTTCAAGTACTTCCCCAGAAGACTTTTATGGAAATATATATATATATATATGGAAATATATATGTATATGTGTGTGTGTGTGTGTATGTGTGTGTGTATCACTAGTGGACCTACGTATATATCCGTTTTAAGTTCATCATTTTAATTCTAAAGGTATTGGTTTACGTAACAATAAATAGCATACCGTATTCTCGTTTTAAATTTTTTTTTTTAGTGGGATGATCAAATTAGTGAACTCTCCTCTCTATAAATAAGTAGAAAAATAAGAGTTTTATATACTACTACCAGTCGTGTTACCTCTTTATGTATCTGGAACTTATTCACTTAATTATTTACCTGTACGTCTGTCTGGGAAAAGGTCCCACACCGCGATCAGATAGTTCTCCTCTTGTAAAAGGTCCATCTCCTTCCGATGAACTGATATTAATCTCGTCAGTCTTCTGTATTTACTATCATACATCGTCAGTGAAACGTCTACTCTTTTCTTGTATGTGTGACGAATTCTTAAGACTTATCTTGAAATTTCAGACCGTTTTAAAGTCGTTTCTTCAAGTGACTTGTCAAGTCTTTTATGGGCGTGGGGTATACAGAAGATAAAAGAAAATGTGAACTCTGTAAAGGGGTTTCCCATTATTTGTTACCCATGTAGGGACTTCTTGTTATATATAGATATTAACTGAGTTCATAATAATGAATTGCAATTCACGGTCGACATGCATTGACTGTTCATCGTTATTGAGAAACGGGAACTCTTAGAATACAACTTTCTTTTTTCGTTACAATCTCTTCTGTTTTTTCGTTTGCCCTTGAGACCTACAGGACAATGAATTGTAAATGACAAGTAAATGACTTTACATTTACTTTACAAATAATAGTCCAGTCGCTGGGTCCCTTACTTGGGGGTGCAGAGGACGTGACGTCCGTCTAAGAATTGGCAGACTCGGTGGTCACTTCGGGGGTCTTGATAGGATCCTAGACCCATTTTTTACCATTCTTTTTGTTCTAAACACTGAAGTACCTCGAGTGTTAAGTCGTTTTCACATTTTTCATCTTTAGTAAAAGTAAATACACCGAAAGGGACACGATTTGTAAAAAAAGTACACAAATAAAGTAAGAGTATAGTCAGTCTACTTTGCATTGTAATGGTAGGGGTGTAGTATCTGTCTCTACTCCAAGTTTTAGTAAGTCTACTATTTTTAAATGAACATACTAAAAGAGTAGATCTACTCAGTCGAAGACTTCTCCTGCTCTGGACGGAACATGAAGACCCAAAGACGGAATCATAAGTCACGTCACAACCCTTGTGTCGTCCGACAAAGTCAGTCAAAACAGTGAGTCAGTACAAACTGAGAAACACTGGGGTACCTGACGTCGTGTCGTCCGAAGAAATAGGTAGTGGTCGAGGACCTCGAACGAGTTCGAGTGCAGGTAACTCAGTCACTACGGTAGGTTAGTAGAGTAGGAGACAGTAGGGGAAGAGGAGGACGGAAGTTAGAAAGGGTCGTAGTCCCAGAAAAGTTTACTCAGTCAAGAAACGTAGTCCACCGGTTTCATAACCTCAAAGTCGAGGTCGTAGTCAGGAAGATTAGTTATAAGTCCTGACTAAAGGAAATCCTACCTGACCAACCTAGAGGAACGTCAGGTTCCCTGAGAGTTCTCAGAATAAGTCGTAGTGTTAAGTTTTCGTAGTTAATAAACCACGAGTCGAAAGAAATATCAGGTTGAGAGTGTTGGTATGTACTGATGACCTTTTTGGTATCGAAACTGATCTACCTGGAAACGACCGTTTCATTACGGAGACTAAAACTTATACGACAGATCCAACGAGTATCGAAAAGAAGGTTCCTCGTTCACAGAAAATTAAAGTACCGAGTCATTTGTAGACGTCACTAAAACCACGGGTTCTTTTATTTCAGACAGTGACAAAGGTAACAAAGGGGTAGATAAACGGTACTTCACTACCCTGACCTACAGTACTAGAATCAAAAGACTTACAACAAATGACACAGTGTAAATGACACTACCCTACACTAGATGTTCAGAAAAGGACAAGAAATCATCGTCCTTTCCCTCCTTGTAAAGAGAGAACACATCCTCATATATCGCTATGATTTAAGACACAAATTAGATAGTAACACATTAAACGGTGACTTGTAATCTCATCAACCGTGTACCGGACCGAAACCGGTTTAAGTGGTTTTAATAATTGGTAGATATGTCACGCTGACAGGTACGAGCGAGTGTATGGACATCTTGGTCAAATGATAAAACATCACAGACATCCCAAACGAAGATTGTTGAATACGATCGTTGTCAAACCTCCCTCAAATGTCCCGGGTTGATTAGGAATCGGTCACCGATTGATGACGTTTGGTCTACTCCGATATTGACACGGATTTTAACTTGAGGGAAGTGACAGAGTGGGTGAAGATGAGGAAATGACCAAAGAATGATATTAGAGAAACGATTTAGTGAATATATACGTTTAAATAGAGTCAAAGACGAAGATTCCTTTAGTCGACTTCCATTAGATAAATTGGGTAACACGTCATCAAATCATTATATAGCCTACCTCGAGATGTGTCTTCTTCTTGGTTATCCTATACAAATATTTATATATCTCTCATTTTAAATAAAATTACTTAACCGAGTGTGGTAACACCCCGGACCGTTCAGACGTAAGAGATCTCGTCTGACCGTCCGATCTTTAAGTTCAGTCCCAAATACAACGTCAGAACTCAGACTTTAGGTGTCTCGTCCGGTTGTTCGATCTTTGAATCCGTCCTAAAGATGTAATGTCAGAACTCTCTCTTACGGAAGGAAGCGTCTTTGGGATCAAACAGGAGAATTCTGGAAGTCATCTAACATATTCCGAGTGGGTGTAACACCCCATATTGGACGAAACGGATTTCAGTTTACTAAAAGTCATTAGTGTAAATTTTCTATGGTAACTTCGTTGTATATCTAATTCCGAAGTGGTTTGTTGACCATTGGTATCGGATCGGTTTAACTGTATACTGTAATTAGTAGGTAATTGACAGTCTTCCTCTCTTCTGTCACAATGACTCAAGTTCGAGTGAAACGAGTGACGTACGGTCCGGTTATTTAGACTCTCTACTCCACACCTCCGTTCCTTATACTGAGATAAGATCTCTCGGTCGTCTAACTCTTCTGCCGTCTGATTACAGAGTTTTATTGGTAGAACAATCCCAGACCTACGGTCCAAGAAAATTCCTAGTCTCTACCCCCTCCACTCCTTTGTTTCATTTTTTCTGGTAAATTAAGAACGTTTATAGAGGATCTTACCGTTCGGAGTCCGTCCCCTTATACAATCAAAGTGAAGGAATGTCAGTAAAGTGCCCACCACACTTTACCTTATAGAGGATAGTATAGTTATTTGTTTCTACAGTGTCGATAGACTCTAAGGTCGGGGGATTTACACTTAAAGACTCGGTATGGTCATTCGTCGTCTGTTCCCCCGTAGTAAAGGGTGTGTTTCTTACATTCTTACGGTGTCAGAAAGTGTCCACCCGTCCCAGTCCGATAGAGGGACACTCGGTTTGTTTCCGTGGAATCGGGTCCACAGTCCACCTCGTCCCTCCCGTCCCGAGGGACTCCGTCTGGTAATCATATGGATATTATTGTCTTCGCCGTTTTATTCTCACTTTCGGTATCTTCGTCTACGTCATGCCTTAGTTTTATTTAGGAAGGGTCAAGACTGTCCTTAGTACCTTGTTCAGGACGGGACTGGACCTCCTGTAGTAAGTATTCTTACGACTTTGTTGGATCTCGAGAAAAACCACGAAATGAAAAGAAGAGATACACCCTACCGGAATGCTCGTGGACTTCTATTTGTTTCACTTTTTGTCAAAACAAGAACACAGAGACGAGGAGACTCTATGATTTGACTGAGTTTAGTTATCTAAGTCTTCAGGTCTGTCTTCAACTTCCCGAGTCTATTGTTGTACGAAAGGTATTATTGACTCCCGAAGGGAATAACGTGTCGACCATTTCTTAGACGGACGTTACACCCTCTGGACCCAAACTAGGGACCCAACCCTTCTAGGGGACCTCTCCCCTTTCCGATAGGTGAGGTCATAAGAACGGATCTCTTAAGGTACCTGACATATCAAGTACCCCAGTGTCTCGCAACCTGTGTGACTCACTGAAAGTAAAAAGGTATTATTGAACATGGAGAAGGAGTATCTTGTTAGTAGTTAGACATAGTTAGAGACAGTTTAGAAGGGACTATCGAGTCAACCATTTCTCAGACGGACGTCACTTCCTCTAGGACCAGACTAAGGACCCAACCCTTCTAGGGGACCTCTTCCCTTTCCGATGGGTAAGATCATAAGTCCGGACCTCTTAAGCTACCTAACATATCAGGTATCGCAACGTTTCTCAACCTGTGTTGACTCACTGAAAGTGAAACTCGAAAATTGGGTCAAACCTACATTCAGGGTACTCCGGTTCTCAACTAAGATAAAATTGTTACGTAAGGGTTTCGATCGTCTCATAGACCGTGTTACCAACAGATGTCTTATTTACGTTTCTGTACTCCAATAATTGTATGGACGTTGGCGTATATATGCATATACGTTTATATCATTAATATTATTTACATTATTTATCTTAACTCCACGTACCCACAAGTCAACACAAACTGAGAAGCACTGGGGTACCTACCATCGGGTAGTCCGAAAAGGTAGGTACCCGAAAGGGTCCGTTATTATGACCTCACCCTACGGTAAAGCAGCAGTCGAAGGGTTGGGTCCCTAGCTTGGTTACAGAGGACGTAACGGTCTGTCTAAGAAATGGTGACTCGAGCCCCTTCGGGGTTATTTATCTTAATGTATTTATATGAATGTATACTTATGTATATGTATATGCATATGTGTAAGAATAAATGAAATAATCAAACACCTACCCTTTTTTGTTTTGTTTTGGAACTCCCCACAGGATACCTTACATGAATATAAAATAAGAAAAAAGGGCAAATACATATGTCATGAGGTAAGTATCCCTTTTATAGAAAGTCAAACAGTGTGTTACTTTAAAAATAACACAAGAAAAACATTCTCTACTCCATTTAGTAAAAAAGGACCTTTTATAGAGTTGTAATCAAGTAACAATGTTTGTAGTTTATCCTTTTTATTTTCTGTCTGTTAGTCTGTTCCCTTGGACTCGTCTTCTTTTATTAACCTACAAGATTTGACATGGTAAGAGTTCTCCTTAATGATTGAGTATGACGAAGAACGGACCTGGTACGACACGTAGGGAACCTTAGTGATGTCTCCGTAAAATAACGAGTAATTTGTAAAAGAAAAAAAAAAAAAAATTACACTTGGTGAGAACTGTAAAGACAAAATATTAAAAAGGGTGTTTGGAAGGGTACAACGTGTGAAGGAAGGGGTGATACACATTAAATTTTCTTTAATACATTCGAATAAAGAGACTAATTCTTTCAGATTACGTGTTTGTGTGTTTCCTATACTGGTCACATCTACCTCGAGTTACTTAGACCGTTAACAGTCGAGTAAGAGTCATTTTTATCCGGAGTGTTTAGTGATATTTTTTCACACAAAACATGGAGTTCCCGGTATTAACAGAGTGTAAATGTTAAGTATTCGATACTGACGTCCCACGAATGAGATCAATCAAGAGATATCTTATCATCTATAACTACGACATTCCATCCCCGTGTTACTTTAGTAAACAGTGAACTTTGGGACAAACCTTTCGGAGGGTGTTATTATATTAGGACTTTACATCGGGACCCTTCGGACTTACCCAAGAAGGTGGATTTGACATTCACCACTGTCTCCACTTTCAGACCCTACCGGTCCGTCTCGACTTGATGGAGAGGAGACCAAATGTCTGAAATTTCCATCTAACAGTTTTTAGAATACGGGGTCCGGAAATGGAGAGGCCTGGGGTTTTGTGTTCTGGATATCTGTCGATTTAAGACTGTGTGAAGGAACAGAAGTAACTAAACCAACTTCATGTTGACCCTACTGACTCTGAGTCCTTACTGAGAATTACCTGTACAAATTATATAAATGTTAAGGCAATCGTTCGGTCTTATCAAATACACGGACAATGTAATTTTACTAAAAGGTCAGAATATTTATTATAAAGTTGAGTTGGTTTTGTACATCTAGTAGGGACTGTAGACATCGTTTACCGACAATGGGTGTGTTTGCCTAGAAACAGCACGATCCAAATGGAACGTAATCAATTCAGTACCCTTAAACTTTTCCCAATATCTGACTAAAATTTGTACTCGAAAAAAGAAAAAAGAATTTTCGTAATTACTTTAATCTCTTTCGTATAACGAGGAAATGAGATTGAGAAGACGTTACTTTCCTGTAATGAGTCAACTGGACTTTTGATCACTTTACATAACCACTTAGAACCTCTAAAGAAAAAGACAGGGACTCTTCTTAAAGATTTGGTGAGTCAGTAAATTTGTATTCCGTGAACTTACACTTTTTATTTATTTATTTTAGTCGACGGGAATGAAACCGGGAAAGAAGTGTACCGTGGAATTGTAGAAAGAGGACAAGAGAAGAAGTTGTGACGGGGACGAAGCAGGTGACACGTGTCGTCTGTGAGGAATATATAGGACCATATTTTCGTGGAGTCAAACAACTAAGTTTTATTACTAGGGAGTGAAGGACCCACACGTCAAAATTGTTATGTTCGAAAAATTCGAGTTCTTCGTCTTAGTTTTACGTAAATATAGGATATAATGTTATTTACACATATAGTTTTCTAAGAGGATTTAAACACACTGACGACCGTAAACATTTTTTGGTCTCTTAGAACCTTAACCTTCTTCGTCTTTACATAAATCACAAAGTTGACTGAGAACTATTTCTCGTTCTATCCCTTTTTTTACTGAACTAGAAAACGTTTAAAAATATAAAGAAATTTTTATACAAATAAAAGGATTCTGGATCTAATTCACGTTACAAACGAAGTCCTGTGTTTATTAAGAGAAGATGTACGAGTAAAAACAGTACACAAATAAAAATTGTTGTACAAAATTTACACAAATGATGATACGAAAAATTATTGTGTCATTTGTACGTAAACAATACTTTTCATCTTAGAGGTACTGTTAAATTCACCTGAGTTGACCAGAAGATAGGACAAAGAAGTTGGGTTTTGTTGTTGATAGAGTTTACTTCTAAAAGAACCAACTCCCACCCCTCTAGACGTGTTTCGTGGACTTGTCTTTCTTATACGGAAATTTTCGAGTAACAGATTAAAATCAGTAAAAATTACAATATTTTTCCGTGTGTGAGATATATTAGGAAAATTTCGAGTTAGTGAGATATTATTACGATCCTATATCTATCTATGCATTCAAATAAAAATGACGATATACTGTAGGATAACAAATCATATATACAAATGTGAAAACATTTGTTTTTTAAATTAAGTACTTAACAGTTGACAAATATCATCTGATTCTCTTTCACTTTTCTTTCACTTTCAGTGAATCAACACAGACGGAGAAACGTTGGGGTACCTGATATGTCAGGTACCGTAAGAGATTCGGTCTTACGACCTCACTCATCGGAAAGAGAAGAGGTCCCCTGGAAGGGTTGGGTATCTAGTTTGGGTCCAGAGGGCGTAACGTCCACCTAAGAAATGGTCGACTCGATGGTCCCTTCACGTTCTTATGACCTTACCCATCGAATAGGGAAGAGGTCACTTAGAAGAACTGGGTCCTTAGCTTGGCCCACAGGACGTAACGTCCGTCTAAGAAATGGTTGACTCGATAGTCTCTTCGGGTCTGATTCCCTCCTTGTTGTTTTTTATCACATCATGTAACAAAAAAATTTCCAAACCAGGAAAGATCTTCTTGTAATATTTTAATGTCTTCGATACACACCAAAGTTTTAAGAAACACGAGACTCCGTCGGGTCAAAAGACGGACCACTTGTAAGGTCCCGGATATAGATTACTTCTACGACTGTTGGGGAGTTCCGGTCTTGAGAATATTTATCAACATCACGTAAAGAATTGGATTCGGAACGAGACATGTCACTGTCCATCTCAGAAGAAATACATGTTTGCATGGACTACATTCATGTACATTAATCCCCTTCTCTCGAAAAGATTTGTACCTTGCTGTCAATAGAACACCATCGTAATACTGAAGGTAGAAGTGCCACAAATGAACCAATTCATTGACAAGAAACCAGCAACCAGAGTACTCCCCCTTTTCTTTAACATCTCGGAAGGGAGGAGGGTTTGGAACTTCACTTTCGTCGAGAAACGGGGAAAGGATAAACGGGTAAAGACAAGAGATTAAAGTTTCTTGTGTCAACATCCTTGATTTGGTACTCCGTCAAATTTCATAATTATTAAGGACTAAATACAAGACTTGTGTGTGGTACGGAACAGATTGAACAACTAAAAAAAGATTCTATTTTTCTTCTTTCTTCTTAAGTCATCAATTTGTTACTGATCGAAAGATGGAGGTTGTCTGAGGAATTGTTAGGAAGTCCGTTTAGTACGTCTATCCTAATTGTAGACTTCTCTCTCAATCGGTCGAACTTACGTTACCTCTTCCTACGTCTTAGGTTGGTGGACGGAACTACTAAGTGACTCTAAGAACAGTAGGAAAAAAGGGGAAAATTTTGACAGTACTGACTCGTCTTAGAAGTCTCAACCAAAACCCTATCCTAAGGTGGAAGAAGGGTCTGACGACCAAAAAGATTAATTTTATAGAAAGTAAAGATGACTGTAAACGGAGAACTAATAACTAAAAACTCACCGATTGTCGGCTTGGACTGAAACGATTGTCTTTATGTTAGTAATTTCACCCTTATTTTACATCCCTCCTTTTTGTTTTCCATAGGTCTCGACTCTTACAGAAGTGTCCTTGTGTAATTAGATGAGAAGTGAAAGTGACTTGAACTTCTCAATATAACCCTATAATGAAAATGAGGTCTATGGTACTACTATTTGATTACCTTTCTAATTATGGTTTTATACAACAAAATTCATATTAACTATATTAGTCCCCCTGAATTCTTCGAAATTTATAAATTTTTCTCTTTTTATCATGAAGTCCCAATTCGTATGTAGAAGGTTTATCCAAACAGTTCGTCAACTCCCTCTACTTTTACAAATTCGAAAAACCGAACAGGAGAAGAAGTACACTCTCCCCTCTTGTTCCTCCTCTGTTTCGTATTAACAGCCCTGAGCTTCGGACCGTCTTTTCTCCGTCACGGAAAGGTTGGTCTCGTTCTAGACATGGAACGTAGAAGACTTTATGTAACTCTGTATTTCGTTCTCTGTCCCAGAAGAAAATTATGGAGAAAGGGGTACGTCTGATCTGGGGCTGAGGAAAACAGAATGAGTTTCTGTGGTGAGGTCGTTAAGATAGAAAGTTTTGGTAGAGTAAGAGTTATTGACTGAATAAAGTTCAGATATCCTTGAGAGACTCTTGATAAATGTAGAACCAGAGAGTACTTGGGTGTGGTAGTCCGAAAATAGTACTTGTTGTAATCGGGAACAGATACACGGTCACTGGGGGTATAACTATTTAGATGACACTCTAAAGGTCAGAAGTGTAACGAACTGAATATATAAACTATCTCGACCAACAATGGACGGATAACTTTGAGAACCGGAGACATTTATGTGTCATAGAACTAAGGAAAGAAAGAAATACCTTGAGAGGAAGAATTTAAGAAACTTTGGAAAGGAAAGGAGTCTTTAATTTGTGTTTCCACGGGTTTCCAAAGTAATGGGTCGAATAAGATAGAGAAAAAATATAAGTGAGGAATCCACCAGAGTTTGGTCCGGGTACCCAAAAATTGTGAGAAGTTTTTAGAGGTTTTATTTTTTTCTCAGTCTATAGAGGGTACTAGATTTATGACAAATAGGTTGACGACGAATTGGAGAGGAGATTATACACTGTAACAGTTGAGTGTAAATCTCACAGATTTTCATTTAACTAAAAAAAAGGTGGGTTCGGACAAGATAGGTGTCTGAGAAGATAGAGTCATTCACCCTTTGAGGTAGGAAGGTAACGAGTCACAGAGGGAGTCGGTTTTTGTTTGTTTTTTTTTTAATTTACTGTATTAAGAACTCAGGAGGGTTAAACAAAATTTTAAGAATAAGATAGAAGTTTTGTATCGCACTTAAGTTGGTGAAGGGGGTTTAAATTTACAATGTAGGACGAGATTCGGTGGAAATTCGGCCGCATTAACCGAAGTGTCAACAGGACGAGTCAAGAGGGGATCCGGATTGGAATAAGAGTTGGGTCGTTGTTTCTACCTTAGACAGTCTAATGTCACGAAGATACAAGTTTCGGGTGGTTTCCAAAAGGAAGAGTGGTATTGTCATTTTTGACTACAACGAAATTAGACACCAGACGGACGGTAAGAAAATACTGTTTATGACAGGGAATGAGTTACGAGACGTCGGTGAGACTGGAGGAACGGTAAGGGTCTAATGTAGTACCTACAAGAACGGATCCTAGGAAACGTGAACGGGAAGGAGGGCACTTCGAGAGTAAAGGGTCTGTCAGTGTTTCAACAGACGTAAAGAAAGTCCAGGATGGAGTTTACAGTGGAGTAGTTCCTTCGGGATGGACTAGAAAAATTTTATTGTCGGACGAACGTTAAGGACGATGAGAGGTAGATGAAACGGGAAGAAATAATAGAGATGAGTTGAATAGTACACAACTATGTATTGTTAAAACGAACAAACAAATGACAGACAGAAGACTGATCTGAGTACCTCTTGTCCTTAAAATAGATAACACAAGTGACGTTATAGAAGTAACGGAACCTTTCACTTGAACATCCACAGTTTATAAAGTAAGAACCTTTCTCCTAATTGAATGATAATAATTGGTATAAACAGATTTTATCCAGAGACACAAATTTTAGTAATTCAATGAAACGAAATTCGTATATACCTTGTTAGTGTGTTCATCTACTACGTAATTTTGATGTTTTTTCGTAGAATTTTTAAAGTTTCTCGTCTTGAGTATTTCCGATATATTAGACTTCTGTTACGTTATTGTGATCTTTAATTGTTACTGGAACTTGTTTTGTCACTTTTTATTTAGATAGGTGAACTTTCGAACTTTTGTAGGTAAATTTATTGACAACTAGTGTTATCTTTTCTTTTTAGTGACTTTAAAACTTTTTGAATGTTTATTTTCATGTGATACTCTACGTCGATTTCGTCGTATGTCTTTATTTGCACCTCGGAGTTTTCATATATCATCCTTTGTTTCTTTGTTTCCTTTTTTTTTGGATATCTTAAACTTTTGATTCTGAGTACTGAGTTTACCAACTTTTTCTTTTGTTTTCCTTTTCATCCTCCTTTTTAATCAGCTATCTGTACTCTAGTGATGAATAACTTTATATTTACTTCCTTTATTCCGAACTAGTTGTTTTGATTTTAAAAGGACTTTCTGATTATTGTAACAGTGACATAGACTGGTTCTTTCTCTCTCTTGATCTGTCTTATTTATTATACTCTTTATACTTTACTATATTTTTGTATTTACCTTTATTAGGTTACGTTAAATTACATTAATAAAATTACCGATATAAATACTACCTGTTTTTATCTTTTGTTTCAGACTCTTTCGTTCATCTTTAATAAAGGTTCAGACCCTCTCTCTACTAAAGACTGTGGATATGATCTCATCATAGAGGATCCTCTCCAAATCCTCACTTGATCTTCATAATTCAATTTCACCCACTAACTGACCCACTTCTCCAATTTTTCTCTATGTAGGGAGGTGAACGGTGGGAAGGGAGGTGTTGGGACATAATTGACACTGACTCTCCCCACTTCCGTTCCTGAGTATTAAATAAAAGTTAAAAATTTTAACCGAGTTGTGGGTGGTAATTGTGCTTATAAAGTTAATGGGATTAAGTAATCCACTCTGGACTACTCTAGACCGAAAGAAAAAAATTTGAAAATTTCAAAGTAGAAAGAAGTCGTACACACTAAAGTTAAAACGGACTTAGAGACACAGACCCTTTTGACGTTATTTCAAATTCTTCAGTCATGTCGAGAGAATCCATGTGTCCTTCAAGTAACTAAATTAATTACTTTAATGATGACTTCAGATTTAACTTTCTTTCCAATGGTTTATGAAGTGTCCAATAAACTTAATGATGTAAACAATGAGGATTAAACTTATCTTTAAGAAATGTTTCGTACTCCTTTTACTGAACCCTCAAACTCGAATTTAAAAATTCTGACACACTTCATTCCCTTTTTTTTATCATAATCGTTAAGGTTATTGTTATGATGGAAGGACCTTTAATAAAAGAGGACCTAAATAAGGTAATGACCGAGGAAAGGTTAGGTAAAAGAGTAAGAGAAGGTAAGGGGTCGGGGATTTTAAAGGATTGGGAGTCACAAGTCTGGAACTTGAAGTAGAGAAAAGATAGGTGTGTGAGTGATGGAACCGTATAAGTGTGTCGGAGTACCAAATTTTATAAGACACGTTATTATGGAAGGTGTAACAAGTAAAATTGGATTTGGAGAGACTTAAAGTCTTATCGTAAGAATTGACGGGTGAACTGTATGTAAGATACTTTTCATTAACCGTAAAGTTTAATATTAAGTTTTGAGTTGAAGACCCAGAAGGGGGATTTGAACAAAGAAGTTGACACAAAGGGTAGAGTGATTTACTGTTGAGGTTAAAAGATCGATAAGTCCAGTTGTCGGAACCCTAGTGAGAACTAAGGATGGAAAGAGTGTGAAACGTAGGTTTAAATTAGGACTCGTTTTGAGTGACAAAGAGTGGAAGTTTTATATACGGAAGAGTCGGACAGGTGCAATGATGAGACAAAGTTTGATGGTAGGAAAGAACAACTCTAATAAATTACCAGAAAGGTGACCGGAAACACGAAGAGAGAAACGGGATCATATAGACCAGAGGGTATCAGATTAAAGTCCTGTCGGTCGTCAGTGTTGCTAGGAACATTCTACTTATATAAAATGAGTTAATAAAATAAATTTTGGAAAGTCATAGAAGAGTCAAGTGAAACTCCTGTTGACTTTATCAATATTAGTGGGTGTTGTAGGACATACTAGACAAAGATGAAATACAGAAACTGAAATAAAAGATGATTGAGGAGGGACCAGAAGAACGACAGGGAGTCAAGCTCTATAAAGGACCAATACAAAGGAATGAATTTTGAGAAAGGGTTTAAATGACGTACCGAGTGAGTAAATAATTGAGGACATCAAGTGACGAGTTTAGACTAAAGTATGAGAAAAAGACAGGAAACTCTTTAAAATAGAGGATATGGGACCGTAAGAAAGAGGAAACGGATAAAATAATAAGAGGGGTGTGTGTGTTAGGTTGTAAAACAACAACAACAACATACACACTTACGTACATTACTTAATCGAAATAGGTAAGTATATAAGTCTCTATTGTTGATGCACCAAAGTACTCCGAGGAAAATCGAACCGCACTGAACGAGACAGTACTCATTGACCTGAGTAGTTAATAATCATCTGACTCGACCCTTTCCCGTCTTCCTCTTCCCCACTGTCTCCTACTCTACCAACTTATCGTAGTGACTGAGTTATCTGTACTCAAACTCGTTTGACACCCTCTGTCAATTCCTGTCCCTTCGGACCCGTACGACCCGTGAATCACTGATTTGTTGTTTTTGTATAGTTGGTATAGTTTTAGGGGAAGGAGGAGGAACAGTGTAGTTATTTTTTACACACGTTGTAAAAATTAGATATTATATAGTAGAAGGAGTACCATCAACACTATAAAGTGGTGTTGTTGATGATTTAAGGGTGTACCTTTTCAATCGGGTACTCAGTGACATTCCCTCACCAGACTAACAATCGAGGATTCCAATCGTTACGAAAACTACTGATATTGTGCGTACGACAAAGTAGTTATAAATGTCTTACTTCATATTATATACTTCCTTTTTATGACTGTACTCTGACTCCCATATTACTAAGGAAAGGAAGAGACTCAGAAGAGATATGTAAAATCTAGAGTTCGTTTTCTCAGGAAATTGGTCCTTCTCTGCGTGGTATTTACCGGTGGGATACGGAACTAATTCATACGACCCATCTGACCGACCCCTGTTCATGTCACTCTTAGATTACGGTTACGAACATTTCGTAGATGTTGGGTTGACCATTTTTTTTTTTTTTTTTTAATGTCTTTGTCGACGTCAGACTAGAGGAATGTACATTTCGTCCTATTCGTCGTTTCTACCTTAAATAAATTATGTATAATGGGTAAAAAGTTACTTTTTTACAGTAAATTTTTACCATAAGTAGGGTCCTTACAGGTTTACCAAAAACAAAATTTTTAGTCTCCCCAACATAATTCAAACACACACACACATCCTGAATGATTTATGAAAGTTTAACGATTTTAGAGTTTACTACAGGGTTGAGACAAATTGTTTGAAGAGAGTCTAATAAACAAATAGAGTCTTTACTCTCCCTATCTGAACTTTCGGTATACTAAGATCCTACTCCTTATACGATCAGAATTTTGATTGATTATGGTTTTAAAATGTTTAAGGGAAATAGGGAGGTACCCTACAAATGTAGGAAGTCGGTAACGTGTATCTATTGGGTTTGTAGACGTTTAAGTCGTTACGAGAGAGTAACAAGAGACGGGTGAGAGGCGAATTATTTTGAAGTACCCGGACTTCCAGCGACACTTCAATGAGAGTTCTGAAACGAGAAGAAGACCATTAAATTAGAAGAAACGAGAAGAAGTATCAAGTTAAAACAGTTGGAAAAGAAGTCCCCTTAAATTTTAAATGATGGTATTGATGAATTACCCGACGAAGCACACTATTCCCCTATTCTTTAAATGAAACCCCCTGTACACGACTGAAGGAGTACCCATGGTAAATCCGACGAATGACGACTGGAGTCCTAAGACATTGAAGTTTTACAATTACCAAAGATTTTACACTCCTGAAGTATTGGTGTGTGACTTCTCAGTGGACGTTTCATACAGTGTTGTCTATGAACACATTATGTCCAATAAGTGTAAGAAAGCAAACTGTTTGAATTGGGGAGTAAAAAGTTTTCCTAAGTAAAAGAAGTACTTAATAAAACTAAATTTCACATGTTTATCTTTTTGTAAACGTCGTTCTATATGTTGATACTAATAAATCGTGTCGTTAATATTTTATAATTATCTACATACTTACCTATACTCATCATCCCGGTTACCCTGTGGGGACTAAACGAGACCTGTAGAGATATACGGTCCATAAGATTCCTAACTATCCCTCTATGTCTTTGTAAAACCCATGCCGTATTTTGTCATATTATACTACATGTCACCACCTTCCGGTGTTTATGTAAATTCAAGAATGGTACCTATACTCCTTCTTTCTTGAAATAACCCGGGAGGAACTTCTTCGGTCTCTACCCCTCCCGTAAAACCTAATTGTTTTTCGTATCTGTTTCATACTTATATTAAATGACTCCGATTTCGAATCTGATAGACGTAATAATTACCATTATCTACAATCGACTTCATTTTTTGTTGGGATTTTAGACTTACCTAATTATGTCAATGTCAAGTCAGTGAGTCAGTATAGGTCGAGAAACACTAGGGTACCTGACGTCGTACGGTTCGAAGGGATAGATAGTGGTTGACTGCCTCGAATGAGTTTGAGTTCAACTAGGTCAACCACTACGGTAGGTTGGTAGAGTAGGAGACAACAGGGGAAGAGGACGACGGAAGTTAGAAAAGGTCGTAGTTCCAAAAGAGATTACTCAGTCAAGAAACGTAGTCAACCGGTTTTATAACCTCTAACTCGAAGTCGTAGTCAGGAGGATTATTTATAAGTCCTGACTAAATAAAATGCTAACTGACCAAACTAAAGGAACGTCAGGTTCCCTAAAAGTTCTCAGAAAACGTTGTGGTCTCGAGTTTTCATAGTTTAAAACCACCAGTCGAAAGAAATATCAGGTTAAGAGTGTAGGTATTGCTGATGACCTTTTTGGTGTCGAAACTGGTCTACCTGTAAACAGTCGTTTCATTACAGAGACGAAAAATTATTCGACACATCCAACGAGTATCGGAAAGAAGGTTCCTCGTTCGTAGAAAATTAAAGTACCGACGTCAGTTGTAGACGTTACTAAAACCTCGGGTTCTTTTATTTAAGAGACAAAGATAACAAAGGGGTAGATAAACGGTACTTTATTACCCAGACCTAAGGTACTAGAAGTAAAAAACTTACGACTTAAACTTCGGTCGTCAAAGTGAGAGAAAGTAAAAGTAGTTCTCCGAGAAATCAAGAAGAAATGAAAGACGGTATTCCAACCACAGTAGACGTATAGACTCCAATGACTATAAAGAGGACCGTTAGAACTAAGGTCGTACACGAAGTAAGTCGGGTCATAAAGTGTAGTACATGAGACGTATATTCAATTTATTTGTCCCATTGTGTTATCTGTCGGAACTGTATGAAGAAAGGATTAAACCTTAGCCAGGTGACAATGTACAGGTCAAGATTGCCAACGAAGAACTTGATGTATGTCTAAAGAGTTCTCCGTCCATTCCGCCAGACCATCAAGGTAAAGAAATTCTTAAAAGGTGTCAACACTAGGTGTGTCAGTTTCAGAATCCACATCAGTTATTTTGTCTTCACCCATAAAAAGACCTTAAGTGAACGAAAAAGATACTAGATTACCTACAACCGTTAATATGTAAATAAAAAGTACAGTGTCACATTTCACCCAGTCGTGTCGTAAGGATAAAGTACATCAGGAAGTCTGTGATTCTCTGTAAACTACACCACTGAGTGGACAGTGACGGATCCTTGGAACCTAAGAAAGTCACCTAAGAAATGTAGGTTGATCTACTCGAGTGTTCCTCTATGTCATAATGTGTCTACTGGTACACTCTTGAATGTCTCCAGTACAGGTCTTCATCAAGTATAGTGAAGTGGGTGGAAGGGAACCGAACTTGAGTATTCTCAAGGAATTGGACAGTGGTCGTGTGACCGATCGACTACAACCCGCAGTCACACGACTCCTATTCTCCTCTTTGAGTCTAGAACTATTCGTCTGTAAGACACAGTGCCACGGAAGTAAGTTTCCTGTATATAAATCGACTTTTGAGTGGTTTGTGTAAGATCAGTCTAGTACCTTCTCTAAATCTTTAATGAGACGTCCCATATCTATTTTTACCAGTAACGGATTTTCTCGTTTATGTGTTACTCAAGATAAAGAGAGTTCATATGGATTTAATAAAAAGAAGTGAAGTCCGTTGTTTCTAAATTTTTCCCCTCTTCCCTTAGTTCGTCAGATAAAATCCTCGTAGTTGTCTACATATATGTGACAAAACTTACACGTACAGGTTCCGTAAGTACAGTAATCTGTTTTTCGTAACTTTATCTTCTACGTAACTACACTTTGGAGCCATAAACCTAAGGTTCCACTAAATAAAAGCATCCCAAAAATACTGTAACATTTACTTACATTTAACCACGAACTTACACTCCTGTCTCCTGACCTTGAGAAGAGTTTCACCTAAGTTATTAGGACGGTAAATTTTACGAGATATTTTAACGTTCTAAGTCAATTTTTCCCCCCCTTCGAAGTGAATGAACACTACACGATGTGTAGACAGTCGTTACGATATGGTCAAATTTACGAAGATAAGCTATATTTTTCTAAAGACCTAATACGATCGTGTGTCTAATGTATTGTCTTTCTCTGGTCAAGTTAGAAGATTGTGTCGTTTTAGTCGACGTTCCGAAGACTCTCCTCCTCTCCTGTCTCCTGACTCAATTTACTCCTCTCTTCAAGTTCTCTCTTTTGAGTGTGATGAAGACAAAAGACACTCAAAAAGTAGTCAAGAGTCACATTCTCATTGCTCATAGATCAGATATTAGTCAAATAGTTTACCCAGTCTGAAGATTCACGTATTCGTCTTCTGTCACCACGAAATAGAGTGTGATGGAGAAGTTTGTACGAGAATCGTGGACATGACCAGTCCCTAGAGGTCTTTTTGTGTGGTTGTCCTATTCGTATATCTATTTTTCTTTTCAAACAGACTATCTTAATCAAGTATACTGATACCTCCGAACACTTAGGTTTGGAAGTCACACTTGACCGTCCCACCTTTGGGTCCTTGTTCAGTTATAACGTCAAGCTCAGGTTTCCGACAAACGACGTCTTAAATGAAAACAAGACCCCTCCAGTCAAAAATAAAAAACAACAAGATAAGACCGAAAGTTGGTTAAACTACTTCAGGTGGGTGTAATGTCTGGTTCCTGATGAAATGAATTTCGGGTGACAACTAGAGTAGGTTTCTTGTAGGAGTGTCTTTGTAAATCTTTTTACAAACTGATACATTACTTCACGGGCGTTGGGTCAGTTCGCCTGTATAGTTTAATTACCAGTGTAAAGGGAAAATAACGAAGGGACTATCGAGTCAACCATTTCTTAGGTGGACGTCACGTCCTCTGGGGTCAAGCTAAGGACCCAACCCTTCTAGGGAACCTCTTCCCTTGCCGATGGATCAGGTCATAAGACCGGACCTCTTAAGGTACCTGACATATCAGACACCCCAGTGTTTGTCTGTCTGTACTGACGCACTGAAAGTGAAACTGAAAAGGGAAAATGAACGTTGTTACCTATCAAATGTCTGTAAAAGTCAAGATTTTGTAAGATTAAAAATCTATCATTTTCAAGGTCTAATTCCCGGTCAAAGTTTAAGAGGAAAGGGATTGGACTCAGACTGATGACAGATTCCCGAGTGTCTTTTCTTTACTTTGTTCGTCCTGTACTACTGGGAAAATAGAAGGAGAAAGGGTGAGAAGGTACGGAGAAATCCGTAATGGAAGAGTAGGGAAGGGGTGTAACGATGGAGAGGGAGGTGAAGAATCCTTCAGGACTATTCGCTAGATCGACGATGACGACGATTCAGCGAAGTCAGCACAGGCTGAGACACGCTGGGGTATCTGCCGTCGGGTGGTCCGACGGGACAGGGACCCTAAGAGGTCCGTTCTTATGACCTCACCCAACGGTAAAGGAAGAGGTTACGTACTTTCACTTTTCTCTTTCACTTCTTCGAGTCATCACAGGCTGAGAATCGTTGAGGTACCTGACGTCGGATGGTCCGAGGAGGTAGGTACCCTAAAAGGTCCGTTCTCATGACCTCACCCCACGGTAGCTCTCTCCGGGACCTCCCCCGTCCCACACCGATGAAGAGAAGGAGTCGAAACGGTACAATCGAATACTAAACGTTACTCAGATCAATAGTAAAGTTTATGATAATGTATGTGATGGTGTACCGATAACGGTTGATTTTTAACAGCGAGTGGTTGACCAAGGTTCTCTTGTTTCAGTGATCGGTGTCATCAACGACTGTAAGTTGTGTGGGATTTCCGACCACCAGTCCTTATTCATGACACACGATATCCTTTTTGATCCTTTTGTCAAACGGGTGTCTATCCGTAAGAGTCCTTTTCTAAAATACTCGGATTAAAGAACGTAGAAGAATCTAGATCTTTTTACGATTTTAGTAATTGTCTCTGTATACAAGGAGTGCTGATCGTTTTTCGGACACGGTTTTACGCACGACCTAACTTGCATGGGGTGAAGTGATTTTAGTATATATTTAAATGGAAGGTGAGAGTGAAGAAGGTCTGATATCAGGAGTAATAGAGGTTTCCTTTCAATTGAGGGTCGAGAGTGTAACTCGGAAAAAAAAAGGTCAACTACAATATGTGTCGACATGTGAGTGAGAGAGTGTGTGTGTACGTGTGTTGTGATGAGGGATCTTCCTTATGTATTCTCTAAGTTGAATCCAGAAAAAAACCTTGTCATCCACTATACGTTTATTGAACGTCTTCTCTCATTAGAAACCTTCACAGAGGTATGGTAACTATTATGAGGACGAATCTATTTAGGGTTAATGTCGTAATAAAGTGTGATCAGTTTTTGATAATTTGTGACACATTGAGTGTGTTAAATAAAATTGCATTTCTGGGTCAGTAAGGTCGTACAGCATAAAGATAGTGTGTAGTGTGTATTAAGACATTATAACAATGTAGTGGTAGAGATACACTTACCTTACTACTTAGGGTTTATCAGTGTTTACGATACTCAGTACGATATACTTATGACACATGCCCGAGTCAACGAAGTTAGAATAGACTGAAAAACGGTGGGAAGCCTGCCATCGGGTGACCCGAGGAGACAGGTTCTCTAAGAGGTCCGTTCTTATGACCTCACCCAACGGTACGGGAGGAGGTCCCCTAGAAGGACCTGGACCGTAACTTGGACGTAGAGAACGTAACGTCCACCTAAGAATTGGGTGACTCGATGGACCTTTCGGGTACATACTTATCATTAAGATGAGTTATCAACTATGAGATCAAATCTAAATATTATAAACGTATAGAAATAGTACACAACGATTATTAAACATAGTTAGGTTTCCGTCCAATTACATATCAGGTCAATGGTCCAACACCACTACCGGTCTGAATCTTTCTGACGGAACATAATGAGGGTTGGTGAGAAACCACGTTACAAGGAGAGGAATATAGAATTTATGGTCGACGAAAGGACGAACCCCCCTCTACGTAAAAGAGATTCTATAAGAGGAAGTGTACACTCATAGAAGTGATAAACAAATGACAATTTAAACGGTTATATTGTGGAATCCGAAACGTGTTTAATTTTTTAATATATATTTTTGACTTTATGGGTATAGGTAATGAACCTATTTTGAACCCTTGTTACAATCTAAAAATAAAATTTTTTTTAGTGTTCTTTTCATCATCTTTTTTTCAACATTTTCGTTTTATTTATCTAGGCATGGAGTTTAAAAATCTTGAAGGGGAGGTTTCTATTCGTGAAGATTTTCCTTCTTCATAGTCAAGTCTTACTACTAATACTTCGACTAGAAAAAACCAAACTTAGAATCGAGAAAACAAATAAAGGATTTGTATAAGATCTCGTAAAATAAGAAAGTATTAGGGTCAAAGAAGTGACATTTTATACCCATTCTTTTATTGGATGGTGTATCCTAATACCACTCTTAATTTACTCTATAATATACTTTTCGTTAATTTTGTTACTGACTTAATATAATTTACACAATTCTTTATATAATAATGATATTTAAGAGGGTCATTTTATACAGACCATACAAGAAGATCTTTTTACTAATACCTATGACTTTATATTAATAGAAAAAATTTAAATATGTTTTAAATAAGTCTACTGTTGGATGATATGTGTAAAAAGATATATATAAAAGTAAATTACTATATATATCCTTTGGAAAGGTATAGTCACATATCATTAGATGGTATTAGTAAAGGTCTCTACGTTCGTAAGATAATATACCTTAATGACTGACATAACATAAATCTATCGGGGAGTGACTATATGTAAATTTAGTGAAGGTTGAAAAATTATAATACTTGTTACAGAGTCAGTTGTATGAACATGTTTATTGAACTACACGAAACCCTTTATAAAGATGTTCCATTTAAGGATCGACACATTAACGTTCCAGTTTCTTTCTATAAGAGTATTTAAAAATATCTAATATTTTGTCAGGGTACCTTAATAGTGTACGTTAATATAAAGTTTTTTTTGATATACTTTTATATAAAGAATGTACTTTCTTTACTATTCTAAGATGACTTCCCGTATTATCTTCTATCTATTTATCTTTTTATGTGGAATAAAGGACTATCTTTCACAGTTATAACATATTTACAATTGTAAAGAATATCTTCAGAATTAATTTTATAATTAGTTTAAATACCATTGTACTTTTTGACTGTACTCTTACATAAAAGTAATTTTTTTATTTTTGATTGATCTATATCATAGAAGTTTTTACTTTTTTTTTTTCTTCTTTGTATTCACCGTCCTTCCCTTCAATTGAGACGGTTCTTAATTTACGTAATTCGCCAATATTATGAACTCTGTTCAAACATGACCTTCACTCACTTTTTTCACAACCAAAGTATCGTGTCATCTTTTCTATAGCCTTGATTTATATACGACAAACCGTTTGTTACTCGTATCGTAAAGTTTGACTACCCTTACAACACAAAAAAAGAAAAGAAAAAATTTTATTAACGATAAAGAAGTTTACGATTTATAAACCTTATATTACTTAGACCTAGAGATGAAGTGAATGATGTACTTTTAGTAGAATCTATAAGTTGAATTTATACTTTTATTCTTTTATATCTTGTAATCTCCTTTTATTTCAGATCTAAATAAACATTCTGATTTCGTACCAAAAAGGTCACCAGTACATACTCACACTCTCAACCTGACACTTCTTTCGACTCGTGGCTTCTTAACTACGAAAACTTGACACCACTACCTCTTCTGAGAACTCTCAGGGAACCTGACGTTCCTCTAGGTTGGTCAGGTAAGATTTCCTCTGGTCAAGACCCACAAGTGACCTTCCTGACTACAACTCCGACTTTGAGGTTATGAAACCGGTGGAGTACGCTTCTCAACTGAGTGACCTTTTCTGGGACTGCGACCCTCCCTAACTCCCGTCCTCCTCTTTGTCTCCTACTCTACCGACCTACCGTAGTGGTTGAACTACGTGTACTCAAACCCACTTGAGACCCTCAACACTACCTGGTCCTCCGGACCGCACGACGTTAAGTACCCCAGCGTCTCAACCTGTGTTGGCTCACTGACTTGACTTGACTTGACTTTCGTCCCTTCCGTTACTGTCTAATCTACTCACATAAAATGATATGTTTTTAATCTTTAAACAAATCTCACCTTTTTTTCATAATTGCTAGGATTTAATGTACATTTATGTTTCTCTTCGTTAATCATAAAGTAAAATCTATTCCCCTTTCGTAGTGAAGGAGATTTTGATACGTTGACATTAGACTTTAAGATTGTTCTAACTTTTTATATGAACACCATTTCTGTGGGACCGAGTCAAGTCAAGTCAAGTCGACGAGTCAGTACAGGCTGAGAAACGTTGGGGTACCACAAGTTGTGTGGTCCGGAGGGACAGGTAGTGTGTGAGGGTCTCGAACAAGTTCGATCACAGGTAACTCACCACTACTGTAGGTTGGTAGAGTAGGAGACAGTAGGGGAAGAGGAAGACGGAAGTTAGAAAGGGTCGTAGTCCCAGAAAAGATTACTCAGTCAAGAAACGTAGTCCACCGGTCTCATAACCTCGAAGTTGAAGTCGTAGTCAGGAAGGTTACTTATAAGTCCTGACTAAAAGGAATCCTAACTGACCAAACTAGAGGAACGTCAGGTTGAAGTTGTGGTGTCAAGTTTTCGTTCCGGTGGTGTTTTCAAAACCTAAACCCCTGTACATGACAATTTTGTTTGAATACGTTAAACATATTAAAACACAGTGACTTAAGTGTACGGAAGGGATCCTTCCCCCTTTCTCTCGTGTAGTAAGTTAAATTGGAGATATTAAATTTCGTAAAATCCAGTCTACTACTGGTAAAAGTCTTCAAAGATGAATTGAACGAGGTACGTATGCACTCTTTGTCTGTGATAAACTTAAAAGTACTTTTTTCTTTCGAAGTAATAAGATTCTTGTGATGATAGCGATCTCGGTGGTCTCAGTGTTACACAGACTCTCAGTTACTACTTGGATTTCCGGAAGACACCCAGGTTTGTTTTATCTTTTTAGAACTGGGAAACAGACTTAATCACAATCAGTGAGCCAGTATAGACTAAGAAACGTTAGGGGTCCTGACATTGGGAGGTCCGAGGAGACAGGTACCTTAAGAGGTCCGTTCTTATGATCTCACCCACAGGTAAGGGAAGAGGTCCCCTAGAAAGGGTAAGTCCTTAGTTTGGGTACAGAGGACGTAACGTCTGTCTAAGAAATGACAGACTCCGTCGTCCCTTCGGGATATATACAACTTAAGAGTAGTTTTGGACACTCTGATTGTAATGATAATCAAGTCAGGTTTTACAAAGGTAACGACTTCGTCTACATATTAATGTTTCTAGTTTAATTCGTGTAGGTAAAGAAGAAACCTAGGATAGTCTTCTTTCAAATGACTTCCTTCATTTTGTATAAAACCTTTTTCTTTTAGTTGTACACAGAAGATCTTACTCTCTAGACTCTAGTCTTTATTTACAAAAAATCTAATTTAAAAATTCGATATCGGAATAAAAAAATAATAATAAAATATGAGTGAAATACTTCTGGGACATCCTCAGATTTCGGACTTAGTCGAAAATACTTTGTCTTACAGAGTTTGACTCTATAAGAGTCACCCGTCTAGTAAACTTCGGTCCCGACGGTCTCCTCTGTGACCAGAAAAATCTTTGCAAACGTAAAATCTTTCGAGACAAAAGGGTGGACTGGTGGTTATTTACACTTCAAAAGTTTCGAATATAGACTCTCCTTTTCTTTTTTTTTTTTGACAACGTAAAAACTCCAAAAAGAAAATATACATCCCTCCCCTCCTTCTCCTCACTAACATCCCTTTTTTTGTTAAATATTCCTTTTTCAAGATAAAAGTTGAATATATAAACTGTTTCAGATCATGAAACCGGTGGAGTACGCTTCTCAACTGAGTAACCTTTTCTGAGACTACGACCCTTCCTAACCCCTGTCCTCCTCTTCCCCTGCTGTCTCCTACTCTACCGACCTACCGTAGTGACTGAGCTACTTGTGCTCAGACTCACTTGAGGCCCTCAACCACTACCTGTCCCTCCGGACCGCACGACACTAAGTACCCCAGCGTTTCTCAACCTGTGCTGACTCGTTGACTTGACTTGACTTTCTTATCTCTATGAGACAACACTTGTTTACCCATTCACACGGTAAGACTCAATTAAAACGTTTTAGTAACCAAATTCACTATATACGAGACGTGTCACCATTTTCAAATAATATTTTTCTTTATTTCTTTTCTTTTAGCTGTCCGTGCCTGATATTTTACGAAGACTAGACATAACTCAGTGAAATCTTTGAACGTTCCGTCATCCGACTTCGGTAGGTATAGTTAGTGTGAAGGTAAATAACTTATAAAGGACTCACTGTCGTGATAAGAATGCACGGAACACACACAACGAACGAACGTGCGGGTCAGTCAGTCAGTACAGGTCGAGAAACACAGGGGTACCTGACATCGGGCGGTCCAAGGAGACGGGTACCCTAAGAGGTCCGTTCTTATGTCCTGACCAACGGTAAAGGGTGAGTACACCTAGAAGACTTGGGTCACTAACTTGGGCTCAGAGAACGTAGAAGACGTGGCCGTCCACCTAAGAAAAGGTGATTCAGTTGACCCTTCGGGACTCACACAACTTAGGAGTAGTCTTAAACACGAACGAATCAGTGAGTCAGTACAGGTTGAAAAACGTTGGGACACCTGACATCGGGTGGTCCGAGGAGATAGGTACCTTAAAAAGTCCGTTCTTATGACCTCATCCAACAGTAAAGGAGGAGGTCCCGTAGAAGGACTGGGTCTCTAGTTGACTTGGGTGTAGAGGACACAAAGAACGTAACGTCCGTCTAAGAAAGAGACGACTCGGTGACCCTTTCGGGAGTTTTGAACACTCCGATTATAATGATAATTATAATAGGGGTGAAATCACAAGTCTTTTATCTCCGTATTTCTTTTAATTCCTTGATCGGGTTCACTACCTCGGACCTAAGTTTCTTTCAACAGAGGAAGGTTTAGGAATCGTGAACCATTTCTTGGAGACATACCTCGGACGTCGTATTGACTCCACAAATAAGAATGATATAACCGTGAACAAGGAAATTTTGATAAAATTACAGGGGTTTAATGGATCATCAGAACATTACGAGTCTTACTTTAATAAAGTCTTACGGACGGTTACACTAACGAATTATGGAGATAGATATCAACATATTTATTTCCTTACGTTAAAGTTGAAAGTTTTAAGTGAAAAATGAAGAGTCACAGTCAAACTCTTACAAATTGGACAGGGAAAAACCCCCCTGAAAACTATACTCCTGCAAATGTATAACAAATGGCAGATGTGATAGTGGGTAAAACCACGCGTATTGGGTAAATCGTGGTGGAGGGTAGAAACGTGACTCTCGAGAACGAACCATCGTACTACCCTTATAATAATTCCTTTTTTTTACAAAATTTCTTGCGATTCGTGGAATTGGGTATAGGAGACCAAACGTCTTTGTACGAAATGGGGACACAGCTGTTCTGACGGATTTTAACATTGCCAAAAGACAGATTAAAAAATTTTATTAATCAGGTCTCTCCTATGAATCGACTCACCAACTTACGACCGACGCAAAATGTCGTCTTACAAAATGTCAATTTCATAATACTAACGAAATCATATCAACACAGGTGACTGGAACGATCAGCTGTAGAACTTGCAACCACGATGTCATTGTAGAACCAGTAAACATGAAGAATCTCTACTCGATTTACGATACGGGATCTCACACCCTTTGACAAACAACAAACTCTTGTTCAAATAAACCTAACATGTGAAAGAAAGAGGTAAAGGAAGGGCAAGAAAAAGAAGAAAAGGATGGGGATGTCAAAAGACATAGTAGGATAAGAGTCGGGGTTGAGTTGAGTAATTTACCTGAAGTTTCTCCTGAGATTGGCAGTCTTCAGATCGAGTTGGTAACTTATCAATACACCATGACCCGTTCACGGAAATTGAGAACTTCGGAGTCAAAACAAAAGACATGTCAGACCCACTAAAACGTGAAGGAGTTGGAATTTAACATGCCATAATAAAAGAGAGTGTAAATTGTAAAAACCTTCACCTTAAGTAGACTCTTGATAACCCGTAAATTGCACTCGTATGATAAAATAAACTGAGTATGTATATAAAAATTGTAGTCATTGTTCAACTATTCACAGTATTTTTACTTCATTTTAGTACATTCTCCAATCTCTGGATTCGATAATAAAATCTATTCCATTAGACTTTTATGGGCGGATTGGTCCGGGGTCAAGTTTCTCTGGTCTTTTTTTTTTTTTTTTTCCTCTTGTCTCTAGTTTCTCTAGTCTCCTTTCTAAAACCATGTCTGATCCTAAAGAGTTGGAGTCTCGATGACTATAAACCTTAACCTATTAAGGGACAACACACCCAGATAAGGTCCGTAATATTTTACCAATCGTCGTTAGGACCGGAGATGGATGATCTACGGTTACCGTGGAAGGAACAACACTGTTGCCTTTTACAGAAGTCTGTGTTGGTTCCACTCCTTTTAGTAGGGGTCAAGCTTTCGTGTCGAGATCTGTCTCCTTTATAATTTATGCTTCGGGAACTCCGTCACTACTCGAACCGTACGAGGTCTTACCTCTGGTCCCACCGACCGTGACTTCGTCTTACTCCTCCGTGACATCCTCTACACCCGTATCGGTGTAGACACGTATATCCAAACACCTAACGTCATTTCTCTGGCCTAAGTGACACTAAACTCCTTTTCGTTAACAAGTAAGTCTCGTCTTTTTCTCCGATACCAAAGTAACTAAAAGGGTAAGTAGACAAGGAAATAGGGAAAAAGGAAGGAGAAAGGAAAGGAAGAGTGAGAAGAGTTAACAAGGTAGACTGGTAGTTATAGTTTGTTTAGACAGAATTACAGTTAGTATACGTTTTGATTTGTGAATGATATGGTTTTAGAAGTTTCCTAATTAAAAATATTACTTATTTTATCGTTCCTGTTCTTTTATTGATCTGAAAACCTCGACACACTACAACCTATGTGTTTCTACTACGTTCCCACGTCGTACTGAACCTCTCTATACACTTCTGTCACTACCACTCTAACGAGAAACGCTTTCCTTTTCGAAAATAAAAAAGAGAATTATTCACCAACTAAATCCCCTTCTCACTTATAACCGAAAACACTGAAAGTTACACTCGGAGACTCAACTATGTCGTTTATAGATATAGGAAGTACCTAAAATATAAATCCAAGGAAAAGAAAAAACTAACTGTTTCCTCGCCCGTTTAAAGTTCGATCAATCGGTAATGACCTCTACAGATAGACGGACAGACTGATAGATAGAGTAGGTAATAAAAAGGATTATAGTTACCGTCACCTTTCTCATGGAACATCTAAAACAACAAATCAGCCATTCAAGAAGGGTTGAGAAAACACTGGAGTACCGGAAATCGGGTACCGAGGAGAAGGGATCCTAAAAGGTCCGTTCTTATCACCTCACCCAACGGTAAAGACAAAGGTTCCCTAGAAGGATTGGGTCCCTAACTAGGGTGTTGAGGAAGTAACCGTCCGTTTAAGAAATAGTGACTCAGTGGTCCTTTTGTTCACTTTATTATTAAGATACGATATTAATTAGGATACGTGATTTTTACGTAAAATGTGACATGAAAATTAATGACGTTTTTTAATGAATACAAACTTATATAATAAATTGACGACCAATTAGACGAAAATATAAATATGATTCGAAAAGATAACCTTTGATAACTAAGAGTTTGAACCGATGTGTCACCTAAAGAACCTGTTTGACTTATTTAATAGTCATTACCATAAGATTAGGGTCTCTCGAATACTATTAACCAGACACGACACCGAATCCGTAGTAAAAAAGAAAAAAATCTAAAGGTCCATTAAAATTACATGTCGGAGTTAATCTTTGGTGACCTAAATAGGATCTTAAAAATATTTAACGATTGTTTTAAACCACTTACTTAGTTTTGTTACTAAGAATTTAAAAAGTGTTCACTACGGTTGTGTTACGGTTGTAGAAGGAACACAAAAGGTTTAGGAAAGGCAATTTACTTTGTGTACTTTTATACATTTGGTATTTCCTATGTTAAAAAAAGGAGGAATAAATTATAAAACTTATTACGTAACTCATGTATTTTACGAAAATTAAAGTCATTAATAATTTTTACTCAGATGGAAATTTCTGATAACACGAACAAGTCAGTGAGATAGCACAGACTGAGAAACGTTAGGGTACCTGACGTCGTACGGTCCGAAGGGACAGGAAGTGGAAGAGGACCTCGAACGAATTTGTGTGCAGTCAACTAAGTCACTACAGGAGGTTGGTCGAGTAGGGGAAGAGGAGGACGGAAGTCAGAAAGGGTCGTAGTCCCAGAAAAGATTAGTGAGTCGAAAAACGTAGTCTATCGACTTCAGAATCTCGAAGTCGAAGTAGTAGTCAGGAAGGTTGACTTATAAGTCCTTACTAAAGGAAATCCTAACTGACGAAATAGAGGACCTTTAGGTCCCCTGAGAGTTGTCAGAAGAGGTTGTGGTGTCAAGTTTTCGTAGTCAAGAAGTCCTGAGTCGGAAGAAGTACTAGATTGAGAGTGTAGGTATGTACTGATTATCTTTTTGGTATCGAACCTGTTGAATTATTGATATGGTATAGCGATTTGATCTCAAACAGATATACACTTCCTTTGGTCAAATTACACCTTTTAAAGTAGGTCTCCCCGTTTCATTACGACTATACGATATTCCGAAATTTGTCAAAGACATGATCCTTTGACGGTCATGTCACGACCGACAATGTTTTACCGTGACCTAGTAAAATTATCATACTGATAATGTTATTCGGATAATTATAAAGAATTATTAACTTGACTCCGAATGTTATTACGTCGATTATTGTGATAATTTTTCTAAATCTTAACGGCTAATAAATCCCAACCTATCTCTAAAGTGTCCTCGTCACGACTTCAGTGATATTCACGTCACTTGGTCACGACCCCAAGTGTTGTCTACTTACACTTGATCGGTAAACAAAAGATCGGTTAGACTCAATCCACATTAAGTATTATCTTATTCCGAAGGGACCACGGAGGTACCATTAAGTCCTCCGCGTCCAAGCTAAGGACCCAGTTCTTCCTTTACCGTCGGGTGAGGTCATCAGAACGACCCTTTAGGGCACCTGTCTCTTCGGACTACCCGATACCAAGTACCCTGAAGTCTCAGTGTGTATTGAATCGTTGATTTCGTTTGATGTTAGTTTGTATTATTACTTAGAAAGGAGAAGTATAGGAAAAGGTCCGGAGAAAGGACCGACTCCCTGTTCCATGTAGATCTTTCTACAGGTTATATATATTCGTTTGCTTATTTTGTCGTTTTCCAGCCTATATATACTATAGGGCGAAAGGAATTATTTATATATATTACTCTACAAATATATATATTATCATTACTTGTAAGTAATGGAAACGAACACTCTAATACCACTTTAGTTTTCATAAAAACGGACTTGATTAATAAAAAATGTCCATGTGTAATAAAAATGTTAGTTCTATATTACGTCTATATTTTTAGTTTAGGTCAATGGTCTTCAAGTGTTTATTTCACAACAATAAGTAGTATCGCTACATATTCTTCAAGATTAAAAAAAGCAAAAAATTCTTTCACTTTCACTTCAGTGAATCAGCACAGGTTGAGAAACGCTGGGGTACCTGACACCGGATGGTCCTAGGACACAGGTACCCTAAAAGGTCCGTTATCATGACCTCTCACCTAACGGTAAAGGAAGAGGGACCTAGAAAGACTGGGTCCCTAACTTGGGTCCAGAGGACGTAACATCTGTCTGTGAAATGGCAGACTCGGTAGTCCCTTCCATGATAAGATAAGATCGTTTGACATTTTACATTTCTATGTTTTGTTTCTTTTTGTTTACTTTCGTTCAAGTGTACAAGAATTAAAGTCGTACAAGAAACTTTTGCATAAGTCGATGACGACGAAGTCTATTTTCACAAACCACTCTTTAGAATTTTAAAACCGTTAGACTCCCACCTCCCTTTTGAGAATATCTCCATATACGAAAGTTTTACCTAAAGATTATATAGTCACCATTTCCTTAACAGAACGACCGTTGACGTACACAAACTGAAAGTACGGTTGCTTTATTGAATGACAAATTGGACCTTATTTATGGTACACTGTCTGGTACGAAGAAAAGTAAACCGAAAATTTTTTATACAATTAAATTGACGTACAGTAGTAAATCGAAAGTGATAAAAGGAAATTACATAGGAGTCTTTTACTTTCAAATACTGGTACTTACGAATTTTTTTTTACTAGGGACGAAAGTCCGAGAGGTGAAATTGGTATTAAAAACATTATTCCTATCTATTTTTCACGTGTAGGTTTTATTGTAATAATAATTACAGTATCTTAAAGACACGACAAGACGATCAGTACTTAGATCGATTAATGAATAAGTATAAAGGTAACCATGGAAAGGACTAGTTGAGACGATTAAAACTATAAAGGAGTTTAGAAGTGAAGTATATAATTAAGTGAGTGAACAAGTAGATAATAACTCATGAAGAAATACAATTACAGACGTAAAACAAAAATATCGTGAAAAAAAAAGGTAATGGATTCACCATAAATAGAACATAGTCGTATTAAGAGGTTTACATGATAAATACTTTCTTAGTGGTCAGCTAAAACTACGGGGTCACCAGTTTTCTTGGGTGAGATTCTCTGTAAATATATACTGAATAAAATTAAAGTTAAAGTATTCCGAGAAACGAACCGAGTTGGTTAAATAGTAAGGGTAACAGCGTTTTTAACAGAGAATGTACAGAATCGAAGGAAAATCACGAAACCCTTGACGAGGTGGGTGAATCTATTAGTTATTCATAAACTAAACAGTCATTTAATAGGTGCAACATTTGTATATAGTCCTTTTATTTCAAATAATAATAGATAGTTTGGACACTCATACCTTCTACGGGAAACTTCTTTTAGTAATACTTTGAACACTTTCTTATCCCTGTTGTGTCCGGGACTCCCAGTCTAGTGTTAGATGAATATTCTGTGATTTTTCGTGGGTGTAAAGGCCACGGACGTCCACACTTTGTCTGTAATGATGGACTGGACTGAGTCAAGTCCTCCGACCAAAGTTCCTAAAAGACTTCAAGGAAGGATAAGGATCTATAGTCGGAGATGTCTAGGGAAAACCATTATCGTTGTGTAGTCTGAGGAATACACGTTAACCGTTAACGCGAAGCAGAAATAGGACGGGCATACATCATCACCTTATAGAAGAGAGACTTTGTCCGTCATACGGTCTTTTCGTCAGATTATTTAGGTATCCGCTCTACGGTAACTTGATTTCTATTTCTTAATAAATTACTAGAATTAGTTCTTTCGAATAGACACTACAAGTAACTTGAAATTATATTTTGGGTATTAACTTTCGAATCCTATACTACTTACTCCTTCGAAGGGTAAGACTAATTCGGTCTTCGGTTATACCGTTTATGTTGTCCGACGACCTAAGGTCAAACTCAAACATGGAGTTGTCTATTCAACTGGACCAGGTTCTGGGTCCCTTTGTTTCCCTTACTCGTACCTCGATATGATGGATACAAAAACTGTGAAATATCTTTCACAATCAATAAAACAATATTTAATATACTAAATTATAGTCCTCGTAACATGTACGGATGTCACTCCTGTTACATATACACAATCGAATTTAGAACTTTGTCTTTTGGGAAAAACCTATATTTTACACAAATTTTTAAACTCCCATTACTCTTATTCATATAACATGTTTAAGGACATCGAAAAGGTTACCGTTTCAATTTGAGTTAGAGATCAAAGTTACTAATAAAGGAAGGGGTACAGTCACACTTAGGTACAAGGATAAAAGAGACTTAAGTCACTGTATAAAATTATTTTATTTATTAAGGGCATGCAGTAACAAAATATTTAAATGTGTCCATAAAATAAACGGTACATAATAATTAGGAATCTCCAAACATCTCATAATAAGTGTGAAAACGTATAAGATAGGATAAAGTAATAGAATTATTACGCCTGTGTGCCGTATCTCTGGAATAACTATTTACACTCTTTTAATATCTAACATCTCCGGTACTGTGACAGAATTTCGGGACGTCGATCATTCATCGTTTCATTATGACGGAATTAAAAGAGACTTATGTGTAACCTTCCTGACTTCTACTTCGACTTCGAGGTTATGAAACGCTTCTCGACTGAATAACTTTTCTGGGATTACTACCCTTTCTAACTCCCGTCTTCCTCTTCCCCCGTTGACTCCTACTCTACCAACCTACCGTAGTAGCTGAGTTACCTGTTTTCAAACTCGTTTGAGGTCCTCTGTCACTTCCTGTTCCCCAGGTACCCCAGGGTTTCTCGACCTGTCCTGAACCGTTGATTTGTCGTCGTGCTAAGTTAAAAACGTATTTTTAGGAGGACCATCATTTCTTGGGTGGATGGTTCGTCCTCTATACCCAACCCCTCTAGGGAACCTCTTTCTTTACCGTTGGGTAAGGTCAGACTAACGGACCCTTTAGGGTACCTGTCTCCTTGGACCACCCAATGTGTCAGGTACCCCAGCGTTTCTCAGACTGTGTTGTATCACTGATTTGTTGTTGTTTTCCGAATTGTGTTATGGATGAATGATCGAGTGTCAATACCTCAAAACTTCAGACCCGTGTCCCACTGACCCTAGTCTTAGAGTGATCCGAAGACGGTTCCACAGTCACCCCGATGTAAGGAAAGACGTCTGAGACCCCTCTTTAGACGAAACTTCACGGAAACCGGATAAGTCAATTAAGACCAACATCTTGACTCCTATTTAAGAAGACCAATATTTTGACTCTAGGGGTAAAGGAAGGACCGACAACAGGCTCCGGAGAGTATCGAGGATCTCTGGTGGTCGTAAAAGGTAGTACACCAGGGAAGTGGAACTCGGTTGATGATTCTTGAAGAGGGTTGCCTAGGGGGTACAAAGATAAGAGAGTAAAGGAGACGACGACCAGACATCTGAATCTACATTTCTTAATACACTAATCCGGTAGAACCAATTAAAAGGACAGAATTTTGACACATTATATATATTGTATTAGTAACCTCATTTTATGTAGTATAAGTATTAGAGACCCTAATAAGTATCCCCTGTCCTTTATCTACCCTATAAGAATCTTGAGACGGATATTATTCGTGATTATAAATCGATAATATCCATTTTAATTATAGTATAGAGACAGTAAGTGATTGGAGTACTTCCAAATGTGAAGGTATTCGATAACAGTGACCCATACTGATATGGTAATTGAAACCGGTTCTTTGATTTGCCTCTTCATTGTATAGTGATTAACTGTTGTGTTCGTAACTTTCTGGAATGCCCAAAAAGGTCTCAAGAAAAGAGGGTCAGTGTTCCAGTCGTATAGGGTCGATACTCCACGAAAAAAATTAGTACCCATGATCCTATTCGTTCTGAATATCTCTTGTCGGTGTTGTCTAGACGTCGGATGTAGAACCCGTTCTTTAGTTGGTAGGACCGACAACCGATGACTATTGAACCTCTAATAACGATGAAGTCGTATTGGAACAAATTTCCATTGATTATTTCCTTAACCTTAGATTTTCACTCCATTTATATTTATTATTTCATACGTACGTACGTTTTAGTGAAGTCAGTATAGACTGAGTGACACCCTGCATCAGGTGGTCCGACGAGTTAAGTACCCTAAGAGGTCATTTCTTATGACCTCACCCATAACGGTACAAGAGGAGGTCCCCTAGAAGAGGTGGGTCCTTAGTTTGGACACAAAGAATGTAAAGGACGTAACCGTCTCTCCAAGAAATGGTGATCGTGATGGGAAAGGAATAATAATTTTATGTGTGTGTGTGTGTGTATATATGTATTCCTGTATATATATTTATTTTATTTTAAGTCGTGACCGAAACATCGGTCGATCGTCCATCGTACCTTAGAGTTATTTATATCTTCCAATCTTTCCACCCCTTTACGATAGATTAGATAGATTACGATAGATTACGACGTTTTAGTTTTCTTTTGACTCACTATATTTGACTAGTACATATAAAAAACTCAGAGTCCAAAATGTAAATATCATACCCTATGATACCCTAGGTCAGAGTAGTGAAGTACCGTTTATCTACCTCTTTGTCACCTTTGTCACGAACTGTAATAAAAAGACCCGAGGTTTTAGTGACATCTACCACTAACGTCGGTACTTTAATTTTCTGTGAATGAGAACCTTCCTTTCACTACTGGTTAGATCTGTCGTATAATTTTTCGTCTCTGTCATGAAACGGTTGTTTCCAGGTAGATCAGTTCCGATACCAAAAAGGTCATCAGTACATACCTACACTCTCAACCTGATATTTCTTTCGACTCACGGTTTCGTAACTACGAAAACTTGACACCACAACCTCTTCTGAGAACTCTCAAGAAACCTGACGTTCCTCTAGGTTGGTCAGGTAGGATTTCCTCTAGTTCAGGACCCACAAGTAACCTTCCTGACTGCGACTTCGACTTTGAGGTTATGAAACCGGTGGACCACGCTTCTCGACTGAGTAACCTTTTCTGAGGTTACGACTCTTTCTAACTCCCGTCCTCTTCCCCTGCTGTCTCCTACTTTGCCAACCTACCATTGTGACTGATCTACCTGTACCCAAAGCCACCTGAGGTCCTCAACCACTACCTGTCCCTCCGGACCACACGACGTCCAGTACCCCAGTGTTTCTCAGTCTGTACTGACTCGCTGACTTGACTTGATACCCTATGATGGAGATAAAATTAAGGTCTCAATACTTCTAACAAATTTTACACTTTTTATATCGAGACACAAAAATCAAGGACTTCACAAAGAGATTAATCTTAGTCCCTTTTTAAAAAAAAGATTTGATATTAGTCAAAGACAAGTCAAATCAAATCAGCGAATCAGTACAGGTTGAGAAACGTTGAGGTACTTGACGTCGTGTGGTCCGGAGGGACAGGTAGTGGTCGAGGGTCTAAAGTGGGTTTGGGTATAGGTAACTCAGTCACTACGGTAGGTTGGTAGAGTAGGAGACAGCAAGGGAAGAGGAGGACGGGAGTCAGGAAGGTCGTAGTCCCAGAAAAGGTTACTCAGTCGAGAAGGGTAGTCCACCGGTTTCAAATACTCACAATTATTATTATAGAATACTAATAATCGTAGTATGAAACTATTTGTCAACCCATACGGAGGAGTATAAAATAACTATAAAAAGTGTTGATAGAATGATCCATATCTATTTCCTTCAGTTTTCCTTTCTCGAAGGAGTCCGAGTCGTAACATCAAACTTTAAATCCGGTGTGCGAAAATTGGGTTCCAGGTGGAGAATTAATTAGTTAAATTAACTTTAAAAAGACATTGAGGACAGAGATTATACCATCTAAACGTTTATTTCTTCGTAAGAGTTTCCGTTGAAGTTAACACTTCTATTGTATTAGTGTTAAAAAGTCTTATTCTGTCCGAAATCTTGGTATTTACGTTAAAAACTTCACTACATTGGGTGTTCTAGGATTCGAAAAACTTCCGTCTGGCATAAAAAGAAGGGACCTTACGATAGAACTTGATTGAGAGTGTAGGGGAGGAGTGGAACGTGTAGAGTATGAAGAACGATAAAAAGAGACGGTGTTTACCAGAGATAAAATACATAGTGAAAAACAAGTTTAGACTCCGTAGAGAACTGTAAGTTAACACTTCGACGGAGGACTATAGAGAGATTTATATAAGTGGAAGGAAACTCGAGGAGTCGTGGACCTTGAAGAGAAAACCGTAAGTTCTATATAACCTATTCATCTTGTCTTAATCCTGAGACCTCAGTTGTGACACCAGTTAGGAGAAAGAGATGGAATAGTTAGTACACTGACATACAGGTAAGGAGTCGTAATAAAATTCGGAGATTCTGATAAGGGTTTAGGGTATCAGTCTTGTAGTCAAATCGAGACGGTGAGTAAGTGTTGGAATCTACACTTTACGGACACGACTATAAAACGGTACGTAGTGGGGGTGAACTAATGCTTAGGTATAGGGAGAGGATCAACCCGAGGTAGAACGAGGTATCCGTGTTAGAGTGACCCGTGGTAAAGTAGGTGTGAAGTAAAGGAGAAACTGAGGTCCATCTTGGTGAGTCGTCGGTGATCGGGACGAAAAGGTCTTGGATTTATTTGCTCAGTGAGTCAGAGTGGGTAAAAAGGGAGAGTCTCCATCGTGAGTGAGTTGTGTGTGGTAGACCTTAACGTTAAACCAGTTCTATTACCGAAGAAAACTTATACAAGGAAGTAATAGTTTTACACATGTCAAGGAACAATCATACTAAAACTCCCAAGGTATTCTCCCATGTACGGTTCGAGAATGGGGTACGAAACGTTTGTTATTCATGAGTAATTTGTATTCGAAGAAAAGAGGACGAGAAACAAATCGGACATAATTTCAGTAAACGAAGTGTGTGAGATATGCCGGACGGAGAGAGAATAAGATGTTTGACTATAATTCGTGTAGATCGATCCGCGACCCAGAGTCATAGAAGATGTCACGACTCTGGCGACAAAATTTTGTGACTAACTTTAAATAACGTTGCCTATGATATACGACTCATCGTACTCACTAACACTTCTTCGTGTTCCAAACGGGACACGACAGAATCTCCAATCTCAGATAACCCTAAAACTTAATAATGTTTATTTTCGGTTTCACTAATTAAATTCTTTTATCCCAAATCCCTGTAAAAAACTACACATCTCTTTATAACACCGATAAGTCCTTTCACTATATTATTATCACTAATTATACTAATTATTTATTTTCGAAATTATCTCTTTATTCTTGCAACCGGTCTTGGTTGTCTTCAAAGTCTCTGTTATATCTAAATACCTTTTTTATTTCTTCCACGTATAAGTGAACGAATTACCTTGATTTTTTGTTTATTAATCCTAAGACGAAATCCGTGTCGACTTAGGTCCTGGAGTCAAAATAGATTGTTTAAAGAGACACTAAACAGACACTAACAGCGGGAGGTGGGGATGGGGACGAGGTCAAGGGGACTTGACCTTACATTTCAATAGGAAGTCATAGACATCCCCTAATAAAGGTCCTAGGGACATCTATGGTTTTAGGTTCCTACAAAATTCAGGGAACATATTTTACAGTCACAAACGCATACTAGATGTGTGTAGGAGGGTATATGTAATTCAGTGGAGATTTAATGAATATTATGGATTATGATACATCAATCAACGGTCACAAGTCATTTAAGTTCCAAACGAAAAACTCTGAAAATTCTAAAGAAAAAAACAAAAAGAGTTTATGAAAGTTAGACACCAATCGACTTAGGGACCTACATCTCGGGTTCCTATGACTTCCGGCTGAGATAAAAGTCTCCTACAAGATATTCAGTTCTTTCTACCGATATCCCGAAGGGACCACTGAATCTCCTTTCCTAGGTGGACGGTTACATCCCCTGTACCCAAGTTAGGGACCAGACCCTTTTAAGGTGTACTGGGCCTCGTTGATTCGGGTACATAGTGTTAACAACTCGGACACGGGATCTCAGGTCCTCTGAGTTGATGAATCTGGTGTGAGGGTCTTGGGTACGAGGTGTTGTTCTCTTCGATGACGTTACTCTTCGGGTCGTCGGTATGGATCTCTCATCGGGGGTAAGTGACGCTGATCTCTTTTCGCGTCCGTAGTCACTTCTGGATCGTGTCGGTTTTTATTTGTTTAATATTTATAATGTTTTTCCTTTTTTCTTTTCTTTCTACAGATATTCAATTCGACAGGATCTTTCCGAAAGGTTCACCACGTCAACCATTTCTTAGACGGACTATTTCGTCCTCTGCGTTCTCTGCACCCAAACTAAGAACCCAGCCCTTCGAGGGGACCTCTTCCTTTACCGTTCGGTGAACCGACCTATTAGGGCACCTGTTTCCTCGGACCACCCTATGTTGCGTACCCCAGCGTTTCTCAGCCTGTGCTGACTTCGCGACTCGTGTCGTGTGTGTGTGATCTTTCTTTTCAGAGAGACTACTATGGTTGTAGAAACCCTCCTGGGACTGTCAGAGACATGTAGAGACTCTTTTCGATCAGGTCTCTCTCCTTCCTCCGTAAGTCTCCCGTCTCCGGACGAACTTGGTATAGTGGTCTCTCAGACAAACCCCTTCTGACAATCCCCTCCACTCTTCCGTTTTGGCCACTGAATGGTAATAAATCCTTAACACAGTATAAAATTTCTTACTCATCGTTACCGTCACCCCGTAAAGTCTACTCTTTTCGTTGGTTATTTTTCCTTCTTTCGTTTAAACTGGATAAATACTTTATAATCCGACCACCGAGTTTACCATGTCTTAGGTGGACGTTACATCCTTTGGACTCAAACTAGGGACCCAACCCTTCTAGGGGACCTTCTCCCGTACCGTTGGGTGAGGTCACAAGAACGGACCATTTAGAGGTACCTGACACCGGGAGGTCCGAGGAGACCCCAGTATTTCTCAACCTGTGTTGACTCGTTGATTCGTGTCGTTCGTCTGGTATGACTTACTGTTCGAGTTATATTAAATCAAAAAGGGATTTTTGACTTGGTTCCTATACCTCTGCACATTTTGAACCAAATTTCTTGGGTTTGAAACGACAATTAATCGGTACTCAGGAACCTGTTCTATGACAGGATAAGTCTTGTAGTCAAAGAGTTAGATATTTTACCCCTACTATGGTACATGTATTATCTCACTGAGTTTATTAGTTACTTTATTACATAAATCTCGAAGTCTACGTGAAAGAGTATGAATCGTTGTAATCATTTTTAATTATTTGACATCATAATACTATTACTAGTTTTAGTCTTTCAAACAAACCACTTCTGTATCCGTGACTCTACATTAGTGATTAATTATTTGTTGGGGTGGGGGACAATCTTTGTCAGTGACTCGAAAACAAGAAGTCGACCGTCTCGACGAACCGACCCTCCCTCCAGTGGAACGGAATTGTGCTTACGGTAGAACGGAAGTTCATCGTTTTCTCTCAAACGCTTCAGTCTCTCCTCTCTGGTTTCCGTCAAATATAAAGTGTCGATCATTAAAACAAAAAGACATCTTATTGAAAGTAGAATTAGAGAAGACCGAAAGTAAACTGTCTCTTTAACCTCTCTTTTCCTCCTTACCCGTATAATAAATCACTTAGGATAAACGGTACCGTAAGCGTCTAGCGGTATACGAGTAGTTCATATATTTTTGGATAAAATTCGAGTAAAAACGTGTATACAGGGGTTTAATAAAGGTGGAATATATAGATATACCGTCGGGATCTTTACGTCAAAAATTGGAAAAGTCCCCATATCGAAATTTGGTAAAATGACGAGATTTAGATTAAACAAAAATAAAAAGTGTTATAAGAATGACAACCGAAAATCTTATAATAAAAGTTTGTTGGACTTGACTAAGATGTATTGATAGGAATATGGGATACCACTTGTTTATATATTCTTAGACGTTTATTAATTGTTAAACTTTTTGTCCGTCCATTATAAATTCTCGTTATACTGTAATTTGTAATTTACCTCGACACCGAATTTTTACTTTACACCAATTATCTCTAATTCGGAAGTACACTTAAGAATAGACAACGATTAGGTTTGAATTTAAACTTAACAGGAGGTAAAGATCTTATACATGTGGAGAGTCAAATAGATCTTGTATATATGAAGTGTTTAATCAAATAGATGGCAAGAGAAATTTATACCCTTTTCTTCTTTTTTCACATCAGTCTTACGCAACAAATATAACTTCCGTAGACAGTGCACCTAAGTACGTGTAGAATTGGGGGTTTATTGTCAATATGACAAATCTTAGGATGAAATAGAAATTTTGTACGTAGGTAGGGAAAGTCCTTAGGATCTAAGGAATCCTGTAAATCGTCAGGTCACAAATTTAATAGAGATGTTAACTTAATTTAAGATAAATCCTCCTTTCTCCTTTAGTTGAAAAAAAAATTTAATAATCTTTCAACACCTTAAAAGGGGATTATTAGATACGTCCGAATTAAATTTAGAGTATTTGTCCTTCGAGTGATTCAGTCTATGGGGGTTACGTTCGGGTCTAGTACAAGTAAAGTCCTCCAGTGTTTTAGAGTAAAACCATCTGTGCGTAGTAGACGCTATTACGGAACTAATTTCACTGGGATTTCCCCGTTTACACGTAAACCCGAAACCTTTACTCGACTAGTAATGAAGACTTCTTCACTTCGTTAGTTCTAAAAATGGTGAAGAGGGAGGACATCTTGAAACCTCCTTTTAAGTACCCATCACCTATAAGTGTAAATTTTTCTTTACCGTCCTCTATTGTCGGTGGTCTTCTATACTTAACATAAGATCGGTTGAAAAGGACGTAGATTTGTCATTCGAATTTTGGTGATTCGAATGATGAATGATAATTCTGTCAGTATAAAGTTTTGTTTGTACATTTTGTTTGTTTGTTTGTTTGTACATATACTTGAGTAAATTGAAATAGTTCTTCCATATTCTACCCATCCGCACATCTCTTTGGCTCTGTGTTCCCTCGTTCAGCCGGACACAGGTTGCTGTGTTCAAAGAGGTAAGGAATAGTAGTGTACTCTATCCGAGCTAAGGTTTGTTATACTCGTCCTACAATCTTGCGCCTCAAAAGACATGAAGGAGTGTAACGGATCCCCGGATTTTTAGGGACCACCTGATCCACCGTCCGTTCATGAGAAGGAAAACTGTCACTGACAATGCTTTTCATTCTTTGTATCACGTACTTACGGTTCCAGACGTTTGAGACAAAGTGATCTTATACCTAAATTCTTCCCGTCACTGATTTGTGAATTTGTCACGAACCGTGTCTCGCACGTGAGGTATTTATAAACGATTTACGAAGTTCTTTTCGAGAAGAAATTGCGTGACGTGAATGTCGGAGTTTAGGATGTTGGAGTCCGCCATGTACGAGGGGAAAGATGACTCAAAGAAGTAGGTCGTATAGACTTACGTTGACACACTGAAGGGTTCTGGTGTACGTCTTACGATGTGCAATTCAGTATGCTACCTTTGCTCTAATTAATACTTGCTCTCGACAACTTCCTGTTGTCTTTTTCTATGTTTAGCCCACTGTAAAATTTACCTGAGGAACTAAGGTTGCAAAGTACACCTTCTCCACCGTTCTTTGGGACGAAGATTCGGGACTTATGTCGTTACGAATTTATTGGTCGAAACTTTCTGATTGTTATCTAAAGTCGAGATGGGGCGTTGTCGTATTGTTACAGTGTGTGTGTATGTGTTTGTTTCGACTTCTGGGGTAACTTTATAAACGTAGACTCTATAGAAGATTTTTCGTCACACTCGTGTTTTCTACGATGACGACGAGGTTGTGTCCTCGGAAACTACAAGGGAGTAAAAATGTAGTATCTTCCTCGAGTTTCCCAATTAATTTTAAATTACTATAGCCGTCATGAAACTTTTTCAATACTTGAACCCGCTCTAGTTAGTGAAAGAACCTGACGGACTGAAGTTTCGGCTGTAATACGTTTTCCTCTCTCCCCCTTTTGTCGAGGGTAAGACTTGACTTAAGTATTCGTTCCTAAAAGAGTAATCACCAGACATGTACCTCCTCTAAGGTTCAAGTTTGACTTTTCTCCACTCTACGGTTTTTCACCAATTAGATTTACAATTCGGAAACTACGGTTAGCGTAATTCCAAACTTACTTGTGTAATGGTCTTTGTAGTTTTGACTCCCTGGGGTTTGGTCCTTTAAATCCTATTTCTGCCTTTTGTCGAAAAAGGAGGGGAAAAGAAATAAAGACGAAATCCTTAGTACAAAACAAACCGACCTAAATCGTTTTCTTCTTTGTTTCTTTTGGTTTGATTAATTGAACAAATAAGTAAGAGTCACTGTAAGATATCTTACTGTAAATTTTGCTGACTAAATTGAAGACAGTTTTACATTTGAAACCCGACAGAGAATCCGGAAAAGAAGATGAACACAGTAGAAACGGATTTAAGGGATTAGTACTAAAGTAAGAGGGAAACTTTAAGTAAATAAATATTTATATTTCCCACTACAATTGAAGATAAAAAGTATGTCTACTCAAGAGAAGTGAACCTCAATATCGAACTCCACCTATATCAGTAAAGCCGGATTCAATGTTTACATTGTCTTTACCGACAAAACTTTGTTAATACTTAACAGTGACTTTCGGTCGTTTTGAAGTTTTGGATCCGGACTTTTCTTACTTAGATTAGTTTTCGACAATGGTCCATTGTAGAACGGAATTGTACTCCCGTGGTTTCCAAGCACCACCTTATTTTTCCCGGTTACTCATCGTAGTATATATAAATCTCCACTTTAAATCTAGTTTAGGGGTAAGTAGTTTCTAACTCTTTTTTTTTTTCTGTCGCCATACATAAGAAGAGACGATGTCGTAATTATCTTTTTAGTTTAGTGTCTACGCGGTGGTTAAACCCTTTTCGACTTTTTACGACCTAAAGGAGGTTATATGGAGAGGGAGGTCTATGGAGAAAGTTCTGACTTTTTATCCAAAAAATATTCTGAGATTTGACTTTACCAGACGACCTAAGACAACCTCTGAGCTTTGTACGGATACCTAATCAAGTTCCCTTCCCGAACAAAGAGACTACAACCTGCACGAGTCCTTTAATAGTAGAATGAGAATGTTTGCATGAGTAAGGTAAACATTTGACGTCTTAGAGGGGACCTTAGAATGTCTAAGTCGTTAATTTTCGAAAATCTTGATTGTGTGTTTTTTCTACAGGAAAAGTAATATCCCGTGACCTTACGTTTTCGTCCTTCAGTTCTTTGTGGACCTCCTTGTCTCTTTAAACCGGGACCTCATCCTTTACGTCGTCCCGTTTCCGATTATCTCAAGACCGTCCCGTTTCCGATTATCTCAACACGGTTCTCTTGTGTGACCAGTATCGTTTGTGGAAGACGGTTCTTGTGTTCTCTTCTGAGATGTGTACCTGTAGTGGTCAACCAGTTGTGGCTTTAGTCTGACTAATATAAGAAACGTCGGTTTCTACCTCTTCGAGATATGTCAGTCGTTTTTATTCTGAACCTAGACTGACACCGATCCTAGTACTTGAGGAATAACGGTTTAAGTCTGACTTTAACTTCTTTCACCCCTTTTGGTGATCTGGTAAGGTAATACTAGATTTAGTTTAGGGAACACTAATATGTGACCTTCACTCTTTATCTAAATTCCCTGATCTAGACTGTCTGTTTCACGGACTACTTGATACCTGTCTCCAAGTACTGTAACAAGTCCTCTATCCTTAGTTCTGGTAGGGGTACCTTTTCTTTACGTTTTTTCGTCTTACCGACAGACTCCTCCGGAATGTTTATCGACACTTTGTTTCTCTTCACTTTTCGTTTCTCCTTTTCTTTACCATATGGGTAAACTTACGTCTCAAGGTTTCTTATCGTTCCTCTCTATTCTTTCGGAAGAAGTCACTAGTTACGTTTCTTTATCTCCTTTTGTTGTCTTACCCTTTCTGATCTCTAGAGAAGTTCTTTTAATCTCTATGGTTCCCTTGTAAAGTACGTTTCTACCCGAGTTATTTCCTGTCTTTACCAGACCTGAATTGTCTTCGTCTTCTATAATTCTTCTCCACTGTTTCTATGTGTCTTCTTGACATGTTTTTTCTAGAAGTACTAGGTCTATTAGTACTACCACACTAGTGAGTGGATCTCGGTCTGTAGGACCTCACACTTCAGTTCACCCGGAATCCTTCATAGTAATACTTGTTTCGATCACCTCGACTACCTTAAGGTCACCTCGATAAAGTTTAGGACTTTCTACTACGACACTTTCACGACATGAGTTATAACAATCGTTGAAACCTTTTGAACGTCACAGGTGTCCTACCCTTTTCTAGTCAAAAGTAAGGTTAGGGTTTCTTTCCGTTACGGTTTCTTACGGGTTTGATGGCGTGTTAATGTGAGTAGAGTGTACGATCATTTCATTACGAGTTTTAAGAGGTTCAGTCCGAAGTCGTTATTCACTTGGTACTTTAAGGTCTACAAGTTCGACCAAAATCTTTTCCGTCTCCTTGGTCTCTAGTTTAACGATTGTAGACGACCTTGTAGTTTTTTCGTTCTCGTAAGGTCTTTGTGTAGACAAAGACGGAATAATTAATACGGTTTCGGAAATTGACACACCTAGTGTTATTTGACACCTTTTAAGAAGTTCTCTACCCTTATGCTCTGGTGAACTGGACGGAGAACTCTTTAGACATACGTCCACTCCTTCGTTGTCAATATTCGCCTTTACCTTGTTGTCTGACCAAGGTATATCCATCGCCTCATACAGTTCTGACATATAACAGTGGGACGAATAAATCGAATATACGTGTCATGTAGTGCTCTTTACGAGCCAACCTTCTTCGTGTTCGACCTTAGTTCTAACATCCCTCTTTATAATTATTGGAATCTATACGTCTACTATGGTGGGAATACCGTCTTTCACTTCTTCTTAATTTCTCGGAGAACTACTTTCACTTTCTCCTCTCACTTTTTCAACCGAATTTCAAGTTGTAAGTCTTTTACTTCTAGTATCGTAGTTCGGGGTAGTGAAGTACCATCTATCTATCCATTTGTCACCTTTGTCACCGTTTGAAATAAAACCCCCCGAGGTTTTAGTGACGTCTACCACTAACGTCGGTACTTTAATTTTCTACGAGTGAGGAACCTTCCTTTCAATACTGGTTGAATCTGTCGTATATTATTCGTCTCTGTAATGAAACAGTTGTTTCCAGGCAGATCAGTTCCGACACCGAAAAGGTCACCAGTACATACCTACACTCTCAACCTGACACTTCTTTCGACTCGCGACTTCTTAACTACGAAAACTTGACACCACAACCTCTTCTGAGAACTCTCAGGAAACCTGACGTTCCTCTAGGTTGGTCAGGTAGGATTTCCTCTAGTCAGGACCCACAAGTAACCTTCCTGACTACAACTTCGACTTTGAGGTCATGAAACCGGTGGACTACCTTTCTCGACTGAGTAAACTCTTCTGGGACTACGACCCTTTCTAACTCCCGTCCTCTTCCCCTACTGTCTCCTACTCTACCAACCTACCGTAGTGGTAGGTGCCTGTACCCAAACCCACCTGAGACTCTCAACCACTTCCTGTCCCTCCGGACCGCACGACGCCCAGTACCACAGCGTTTCAGTCTGTTCTGACTCACTGACTTGAATTGATTATCTTTCTTATTGTACCTTTGTATATGAGATAGTATACATTTTATCTATCGGTCACCCTTAAAAGACGTACTGAGTCCCTTGAGACATTGTTAAATCTCCCCACCCTACCCCGTCCTCCACTCTCCTGACAACTTCACTCCCCCCGTATACATGTGGATACCGACTAAGTACAACTATATACCGACTTTGGTTGTGTTATAACGTTGATAGGAAGTTAATTTTTATTCAAAACCCCAAAAAAAAATTCGACAGATAACGGCTGAAGGGACAACCAGGTCACCAATCCTTAGACTGAAGGTTACGTCCCCTGTAGTCAAACTAGGGACCACCTTTTTGATTGTAGGGTGTACGATATCCCGTTAATTTCAGGGACACGGTGTTGAGGACTCGGGAACATGGTGTACCTCTCTAGAGTGTACGGTGTTGATTCTGAGTCCATGGTAGAAGGTGTTAAAAATGTAAATTTTAACGGTAGCCCTAGTCATAATCAAGTCAGTGAGTCAGCACAGGTTGAGGAACGCTGGGGTACCTGACGTCGTTCGGTCCGAGCGGACAGGTAGTCGTTGAGGGTCTCGAACAGTTTGAGTACAAACAGTTTAACCACTACAGTAGGTTGGTAGAGAAGGAGACAACAGGGGAAAAGGAGGGTGGAAGTCAGAAAGGGTCGTAGGCCCAGAAAAGGTAACTCAGTCAAGAAGGGTAGTCCACCGGTTTCATAACGTCAAAGTCGAAGTCGTAGTCAGGAAGGTTAGTTATAAGTCCCGACTAAAGGAAATCTTACCTGACCAACCTAGAGGAACATCAGGTTCCCTGAGAGTTCTCAGAAGAGGTTGTGGTGTCAAGTTTTCGTAGTTAAGAAACCGGGAGTCAAAAGAAATATCAGGTTGAGAGTATAGGTATGTACTGATGATCTTTTGGGTATCGAAACAGATCTGTCTGGAAACAACCGTTTCATTACAGAGACGAAAAACCCGATTTTAACGGTAGTAGTGGATTGGTATATGTAGGTCACCACTCCAAATCGACAAGTCTTGAAGATTTCACTTAAACTAAACCCCCTTGACTTATGTTAATTATATCCTCTATGTTTGTGACGGGAGGTTTTAAAGTACTTAAACTATTTTAGGAAAATAACACATAAGTGGGGATGACAACCGAGTAATCCTTTTACATCGTTCAAACAAAGGTTTATGTAGAAGAAGTATTAGAGTCTTTAATTCTTTTTAGAGGATCATGATGTCAAGAATGCAAGGATGGAAAACGAAAAAAAATTAGAAAATTAATTTTTTTGTATTATTGAGTGAAGAAAAGGAAAACAGGGAGAAACAAGTGTAACATTTCTTTCGTGACGACGAGAAAGGGTAAAATTAAAAGGAAATAAATAAAGACTTGTAAAAATTAGGTGGGGTATTATGTATCCTTTTACTACATAGTCCGTTTACGTGATACTTTTTTTATCGTATCTCATTTCTACAGTCTTCAAACTGTCTAAACCCTAACATCCTCATCAGTAACAATATGGTCAATATCAAAATATAAATATACTTGTCCTTTCTAATTCGACTCTTCCACTATAAATACATTTCTGGACTTCTGTGACTCTTCATTTACTTGTAGAATAGAAACTTACTCATAAGTCTTCTCAAAGATACGGTTTTATCGGTACGTTTTAGGACACGTGGGAATTGTCCCGATACCATCTCTATTCCCACGTTAAAGACACGTGGGAATTACCCCGATAGACTATATCAAGAGAATCGGAGGAGATAGAGGGGCGGGACAGAAAGGTAGGTAGATCACAAAAGGGTAGTGGGATAGAATAGGGAAGGGAAAGAGTATAAAAGAGATAATACTTAGAGTTTACGTTCACAGTTCCAATTCAAAGTAAATGTTTGAAAACAGAATGAAGATACTTCTTTTCATAGTTGTATCCTGTTACGGATTTTTGTTTGTCTGTTTAGGTCGTCATGTAGAACGGATGTTATATCTTGTATTGTCGGAAGAGTAGAATGTACGCACAAATGTTGAGGAGCTCCCTAACTATTTATAGCTAACGTAACGGTTCGGTATGAACTTGAGAATCAAAGCCCAAGTAAAGTGTAAGGAAGGACAACCATAACAAAACATGAGTTTTAATATTTCAACAGTTTACTTCACCGAGGTTTGAAGTGACCTCTTCATCCCTCTCCACACTTAAAAATAACTCAATAAGAATTTTGAACCGAGTAACATGTAATATTAAAGAAAGAACCTTAGTGGACGGAGGTAGAACTTGTCCTCTCTTTATCTGAGAGATTGTGAAGCTGTTCGTTTCATGAACTTATTGTTAAATTGAAGAGTGAGTCTTATTTAATCGAACCACGAAAACTTTGTTGAAACAATTACAATGAAGTATGACATATAAATTACTTTTTTCTTTTACGTTTGGAGAAATCATCACTGGTAAATATTAAGGGAGGGTTAATATATGATATAAAAGGGTCAAATATAAATTTAGAGAAAGACATTATTCTTTTGTAAAACTGAGAAAAATTCAAAAACTGTAAAAATTTACTTTATGTTTTTTTATTTATTTTATAAAATTTCATTTTTTTAGAGATCCAAAAAGAAATTTTTTTAATACTCATATCAACTTTGTTCATCAACTTTTGACTGTAAAAGTTAACATAAATTTTGAACTGAATTTTATATAAAGATCTTGAATCCCGAATCAAAAGTAAGGACTGGGTGTCACAGTTTCTATAAGTTTTTCCACTGGATCTCAAGTGTTATGACTGCCTCTAGTTCCTTTCTTATTTAGAAATCAAACGTTGATGACCACTGGTATTCCTCTGAAGATAGTCACTAGTAGTCTCCCTTTCAGAATACTAACTTCGTAGAGTGAATCTTTCGTTTTGGCTACTACTACCCCGTATTAGTCTCTTCCCTTCTAGTTAGTCCCCTCTGTCTACTTTACTCCATGTTTTTGTAGAACGTTTCGTCATCTGTCCTCCTGAATTTTAAACCATCGGAGTTTGTCGTTCTTGTTGAAACTCTCCTTCACCACCTTCTCTCGTTCTCGGAGTCCTTTCCTCCTCCTTCTCTCCCTCTCGAAATTTCATCCTCCTCTCTTTCCGTCACCTCTCAGTCTGATTCAGAGGATGGGATCAGTACATACTTATGTCTCGTCTACCCAAATAAATTTCTATAAATATGACTTTCTTCATCCATCACACCGAATTTCCAATTTTAGTGTATGAGACTTAAGTTCAGGACAAAGGAAAGTAAACAATGGTCGATTCCCGGACCTAGTTAGACAATTTAGATTGTCATACAGAAATGGGTTGACCCAATGACGGTCTAAATCATTTTATTAAAGACACTTTGTAAATAATACTACGGACTTTATCTCGTTTATCAGACCTCTAATGAATAATGAACAAAGTTCGAATGTTTCAAAAATTCCTTCGAATACGATAGTCAAAGGGATCAAGTGAAAAAAGAAATTTGGTAACGTAAAGTATGAATTGGGGTGTATTATAGTAAATTTGTAATTGATTCATTCGTTGGTTGAACAAAAAGATATAGGAAAGACCTGTATTGACTAATATCCATTTGAGATTCCTTTTCAACCAAAGAATAAGCTTTACTACAGAATAGAGGATTATAAACCATGGGTAAAGTTGGGTTACTTTGACACCAAGAGTTTTGATTAATATATTAAACCGTTTTAGGTAAGTGTGTTACGATGTCGGAATACCTCATAACCGTATCTCTACTGAGACTGATAGTATTACTTACAGTCTTAATATCAATGGTCTTAAAACCAGCATACCCTCTACCTTTTCTTCCTCCAGGAGACCCAGTGGTAGTGGGAAAGACGTAGTGACTTAACATCGATGATCGACGATCGATGATGAGATGGAGGTGTTGAAAAGAGACAAGAAAAGAACGATCAAGTAGATGGTGATGGAAAGTCTCCCTTGAGGAGGGTGACCTGAGATACTCCAGAGTGTGTGAATAATAAAGGGGGAAGGATCGTAAGACCCACTTATATAAAAATTTTTTATGTACGACTGTTATGTTAATAAGACTATTTTCAAACAGTACGGGATAATAATAGTGTTGTTTGTAATTCGAAGACAGGTACAGATACCCGAAGAGACTATCAAGTCAACCAATTCTTGGGTGGACGTTAGGTCTTCTGGGACCGAGTTGAGGACCCAACCCTTCTAAACCACCTTTTCCCTATCCACTGGGTAGGATCATAAGAACCCGAAGGGAACACCGAGTCGACCCTTTCTTAGACGGACGTTACGTCCTCTAGACCCAAACTAGGGACCCAACCCTTCTGGGGGACCTCTTCCCTTTCCAATAGGCTTGGTCACAGATGTCCCGAAATGATGTCGGAGCTAGAAGAGAAGTAGGAGAGATGAACAGAGTGGTGTGGGATTAGTGTAACCGAAAAAACTTCAAACCTCTTCTGTCGGGGACACGGTTTCGAGAACGAAAGCACGAGGTGAAAGAAAAGGTCACCCCGAATCCGACGTGAAGAGGTTGAAGTTCTTCGAACAAGTTCTATAGAGTTTGAATAAAAAGTCCAAGACTGAGCTATGATGTCGTCTCTAAAAAAAAGAGTAATGAGGTGGAGACGAGACAAGGGTAAGACACACTTGAGTTTACGACAGGAATGGTGACAGGGTCTTAGTATATAGAAAAGTATCATGATTTTATTATATTAGAGAGATTAAAGGGGTACACACACACACGTGAAAGTGAGTCAGTACAGGTTAAGAAACATTGGGAAACCTGACATCGGGTGGTCCGAGGCTCCAAAAGGTCCGTTCTTATGACCTCTCCCAACGGTAAAGGAATAGGTCCCCTAGAGGACTGGGTCCCTAACTTGGACGTAGAGAACAGAGAACGTAACGTCTATCTAAGAAATGGAAGACTCGGGAGTCCGTTTGTGTGTAGGGGATAAATACAATATGTAAACGTATATATATGTATATATTATGTATGTATACATATATGTATATATTATATATAGTCTCTTCCGCTACCATGGGGTGAGGACATGAGAACGGACCTTTTAGGGTACCTGTCTCCTGGGACCATCCGATATCAGGTACGCCAGCGCTTCTCAGCCTGTGCTGACTCACTGTAGTGAAAGTGAAAAGTGAAAGTACGTAACCTCTTCCTTTACCGTTGGGTGAGGTCACGAGAACGGACCTCTTAGAGTCCCTGCCCCCTCGGACCACCCGACGGTAGATACCCCAGCGTTCTCAGCCTGTGTTGACTTCACTGAATCGTCGTTGGGAGCATTAAGAATAAATAGAGAAATAATATTAAATTATAGACGATTTTGACTCTGAAACACGATAGAATGGTAATATAGAGATCGTAGATAACTCATCTAATCATTACGTTTATAAAATACATAGTTATTACTTATATGAACCAAGAAATTGAATGTACTAGATAGAGAGTTGATCCTTTTCACTTACTATACAGAGATAAGTAACACTACTTTGGTCCTTTCCCTCTAATTTGTACAAGAGTTTTAAGGTGTAGATCATGTTTTCTATTCTCTAATTTGAGAAATAAAATCTTATATAAAATCTTTAGATTCCAAGATTAAGAGTTTAAACATCGTAAAGAATGAACGAGTCAAAGAACTTGAAACTAGGGTATTTCCGATTTGATTTGAATGAAGGATAATGATAGGGTGATCTGAAAACTCACACACCTAGTGTTGTTTGACACCTTTTAAGAATTTCTCTACCCTTATGGTATGATAGAATACACGGAGGACTCTTTGGACATACGTCCAGTTCTTAGTTGTCAATCTTGGAATATACCTTGCTGTTTGACCAAGTTTTGACCCTTTCCTCATACAGTTTCGACATATAACAGTGGGACGAATAAATTGAATATTCGACTTCAATAAATAGTACACTTTACGACCCAACCTATTGACTGTTTTATCTTAGTTCTAACGTCCCTCTTTATAGTTGTTAGAGTCTATACGTGAAATTCCCGTCTTTCACTTCTCTTTGATTTCTCGGAGAAGTACTCCCACTTCCTCCTCTCACTTTTTCGACCGAAATTGAGTTATAAGTTTTTTGATTCTAATACCTTAGGTCAGGATAGTGAAGTACCGTTTATCTACCCCTTTTTATCTTTGTCACTGTCTAAAATAAAAGAACCCGAGATTTTGGTGACACCTGTCACTGACGTCGGAACTTTAATTTTCAATGAACGACGAACCTCATTTTCGGGACTGTCTAGATCTGTCGTATAATTTTTTCGTCTCTGTAGTGAAACGACTGTTTCCAGGAATATCAGTTTCGGTACCAATGAGGTCATCGATCCATGTCTACACTCTCAACCTGGTATTTCTTCCGACTCACGGTTTCTTGACCACGAAAGTTTGATACCACGACCTCTTCTGAACTCTCAGGGAACCTGACTTTCTTCTATTTTGGTCAGTTAGGATTTCCTTTAGTTGGGACTTACAAGTGACCTTCCTGACTTCTTCTTCGACTTTAAGGTTATAAACCAATGGACTACGTTTCTCGACTGAGTAACCATCTCTGGGACCACGACCCTTTCTGACTCCCGTCTTCCTCTTCCCCCACTGTCCTACTCTACCAACCTACCGTAGTGGCTGAGTTACCTGTACTCAAACTCTTTTGAGGTCCTCTATCACTTCCTATCCCTTCGGACCGAACGACCGTAAGTACTCCAGTGATTCTCGACCTATGGTTAATCACTGATGTGTTACTGTGTGGACACGACAAAAGACGTGACAATGGACCTTGAATTGATGGTAGAGTAAGTAAGAACCAACTTTCCTTTATTCTGAGAATTTAGGAATATTTTGGTAGAGTTTACTTGAGACATAATGAACAAATAGAGAGTAGGACGGATATTTCCTCCGTTACAACTTTAACAGCTTTAAGTTTGTGCTCTGTCTCGAAAGGAATGTGAATCCAAAACAGAACTGACTCGAGAAATAGAGGTCTACCATACTCATAGTGAACTTTCCAATCAAAGTTGTTGATGTTGAAGAATAGAGACGGGTTCCTTCGTATTATTACCCGATAAGACAAGTATTTAAAACTTGCACAACTCCAACAAACTTTAATGTTGTCCCCCTTTTTTTCCTCCTTTCACGAAAAACAAACAAACAAAAAAAAAAAAGACAAACAGGAGTCTATATAAACATAGGTACTCGAAAAGGTAATCTTTCATTTTATCGGTTCTGCTAATCTCACAAGACGGAAAGTCTTTACACCTGGACGTCGTACAACGAGGACCTGGGGGTTTGGGAAGTAAATTAGCAGTCGTTACACACGGAGGACACACGTACAGTCTCACCCATGATGGTGGATAAAATGAACACGTTCCCTTTGTGTCGAAAGACGTCTGTATTGACTCCGTGTTTGACCTGTTACATCTATAGTTTTAATACAGTCAAAAAGTAGGAAAGTAGAGGAACTCTCTATGATGGTTCTTTACGTTTTATAATTCTTATTCCGTACTTATGCATCTAGGTTTAATGTATATTTACTATATTTTAGTGAACAATTGGAAACATAAGGAAAATCTCATTTCCAATGTACTTATACCGATCCTCCTTAGTTGATAGAAAACGGGAAAGGGATCGGTAGAATGTGAAGTTTTGAGGGGGTAAATTTTTGATACCAAAATTATGAGAAAAGTCCTACCCAAAATGTGACGTTATATGTGTTATATAACACGTATCTCATATTATATGTGTTATAGTTTTGTATAAGAATTCACAGATAAAGGTACCGTTTACAAATCAATTACAACAACGATTTTCAACATCTTTCTGTCTTTTAGGAGACGATGTAAATAGTAAAAACCGTGGACTCCACTACTCCCATCCGTTTTCTGGTATAAGGAGGTAAGAGTCTTGGATCTTTTACTATAGGTATCTATAAAGTTATATCTAAACCTCATAAACTCTTGGTTTAGTCTTTTACTACCTTAATACGACCAAATTCCCTTCCTGTCTCTAAGTACTGTAACATGTCCTCTGTCCCTAGTTCTAGTAGGGGTACCTTTTCTTTACGTTTTTTCGTTTTACCGACAGACCCCTCCGAAATGTTTATCGACCCTTTTCTTCTCTTCACTTTCCGTTTCTCCTTTTCCTTTCTATATTCGTAGACTTACGTCTCAAGGTTTCTTATCGTTCTTCTCTATTCTTTCGGAAGGAGTCACTAGTTACGTTTCTTTATCTCCTTTTCTTATCTTACCCTTTCTGATCTCTAGAGGAGTTATTTAATCTCTATACTTCCCTTGTAAAGTACGTTTCTTCCCGAGTTATTTCCCGTCTTTACCATACCTGGATTGTCTTCGTCTTCTATAATTCTTCTCCACGTTCTTATGTGTCTTCTTGACATGTTTTCTTTAGAAGTGCTGAGTCCATTAGTACTACCACACTAGTGAGTGGATCTCGATCTGTACGACCTTAGACTTCAGTTCACCCGGAATCTCTCGTAGTGATGCTTGTTTCGACCACCTCCAATACCTTAAGGTCAACTCGATAAAGTTTAGGACCTTCTACTACGAGACTTTCACGACGTGAGTTATACGGTCGTTTAAACCTTTTGAGTCGTCACCGGTGTCCTACCCTTTTCCAGTCAAAAGTAAGGCTAGGGTTTGTTTCCGTTATGATTTCTTACGAGTTTGATGGCGTGTTAACGTGAGTAGAGTGTACGATCATTTCATTACAAGTTTTAAGAGGTTCGGTCCGAAATCGTTAAACACTTGGCACTTGAAGGTCTACAAATTCGACCTAAGTCTTTTCCGTCTCCTTGGTCTCTAGTTTAACGGTTGTAGACGCCCTAGTACCTTTTTCGTTCTCTCAAGGTCTTTTGTAGATAAAGACGAAATAACTGATACGGTTTCGGAAACTGAGACACCTAGTGTTCTTTGACACCTTTTAAGACTTTCTCTACCCTTATGGTCTGGTGGATTGAACGGAGAACTCTTTAGACATACGTCCAGTCCTTCGTTGTCAATCTTGACCTGTACCTTGTTGTCTGACCAAGGTTTATCCTTTTCCTCATACAATTCCGACATATAACAGTGGGACGAATAAATTGAAGATACGTCTCATGTAGTACTCTTTACGACCCGACCTTCTTCGTGTCCGACCTTAGTTTTAACGACCCTCTTTATAGTTATTGGAGTCTATACGTCTACTGTGGTGGGAATACCGTCTTTCACTTCTCCTTGATTTTTCGGAGAGCTACTTTCACTTTCTCCTCTCACTTTTTCAAACGAATTTCGAGTTGTAAGTCTTTTGTTTCTAGTACCGTAGGTCAGGGTAATGAAGTACCCTTTATCTACCTCTTTGTCACCTTTGTCACAGTCTGAAATAAAACCCCCCGAGGTTTTAGTGACGTCTACCACTAAAGACGGTACTTTAATTTTCTACGAAGGAGGAGCCTTCCTTTCAATACTGGTTGGATCTTTCGTCTAATTCTTCGTCTCTGTAATCAAACGGTTATTTCTAGGTAGATCAGTTCCGATACGAAAAAGGACCCCAATACATACCTACACTCTCAACCTGACACTTCTTCCGACTCGTGACTTCTTAACTACGAAAACTTGACACCACAACCTCTTCTGAGAACTCTCAGGGGACTTGACGTTCCTCTAGGTTGGTCAGGTAGGATTTCCTCTAGTCAGGACCCACAAGTAACCTTCCTGACTACAACTTCGACTTTGAGGTTATGAAACCGGTGGACTACACTTCTCGACTGAGTAAACTCTTTTGGGACTACGACCCTTTCTNCTACACTCTCAACCTGACACTTCTTCCGACTCGTGACTTCTTAACTACGAAAACTTGACACCACAACCTCTTCTGAGAACTCTCAGGGGACCTGACGTTCCTCTAGGTTGGTCAGGTAGGATTTCCTCTAGTCAGGACCCACAAGTGACCTTCCTGACTACAACTTCGAGGTTATGAAACCGGTGGACTACACTTCTCGACTGAGTAAACTCTTCTGGGACTACGACCCTTTCTAACTCCCGTCCTCCTCTTCCACTGCTGTCTCCTACTCTACCAATCTACCGTAGTGTCTGAATTAGCTGTACCCAAACCTAACTAAGACTCTCAGCCACTTCCTGTCCCTCCGGACCGCACGACGCCAAGTACCCCAGTATCTCAGTCCGTCTGACTCGCTGACTTGACTTGACTTGATCTTCACATCTTCCATTAGGTAAGAAGACAGAGTAGTCCAGAGACCCGTGACCTGAAAATGAAGAGTTAACAAAATTGACTAAAAGGATTAATGAGACCATTTAACTCAAACACTATGACGGAACTGAGTTCGTAAAACTGCGACGAAGATTACCCTGTATTTTACACTTTTTCATTTTTATATCTAATTTTATGGTAACACTGTAATTTAATAACTTATTGATAAAAAAACGATACACAAAAAAGGATAGAATCTTCGTTTCCAGATTTAACACTTAGGTTTTCGGTTATATAGACGGTAAGGTCTCGAATGTCAGTATCGTAATTGAATGTATATGATCGTAATTCATTTGTAATTTCATTTTATGTTTTAATATTGACTGTTTTTACTATTTCCTCACCGTATACTGTTGTGTTACTGGACATTATCCTGGTCTGAAAATGAATAAGTCTTCGTAGTCCCTCCCCATCTCTATAAGACTTAAAATTCATTTATCAAATTCTCTTGTCTTAAACAACTGTACCATGTTTGATGACTTTTTGTGAATTGTCAGAACAAAGTAAATTTTTACTAAGTCACCAAAATGTATTCAAGTTTAACTCCGAACAAAATACCGTTCTATATGGTGTTCGTACATCAAGTTATAAGTATTTACAATACGAGGAGGTTTTATGTGTGGTAGATAAAGGTACTAGAGTGATTTCTATTGATATATTTAGGACATAAAGTTAGTTGTAACATATAAGATTACATACTGGATAGGGTCCGTTCATTTACAAAAGAAAAGTGATCGTCATTTGAGAAACATAATATAACGTCCTTTCATAGAAATTACTTCTGATTTGTCTTTCTTATTTTATTCAAAGATGACTTATTTCTCGTAAACCCATTTTAAGAAAGACGTTGTCCGTTATATATATGTTTACACACACACACGTACACACGAATTAAAATAGTAAAGTCAATGAACGTTAATATGAAGTGACTGTTTAGTACCTTTACTTGTTATATACGAAAAGAAGGACTATTCTCTCTCTCTCTTTACAATTTTTCTGACTTACACAGAAAATCCTTCGTACCCATATAACCATCCTTTCCATTAAGTAATGACCGTACAAAGGTAACGACTTTTACAATTTCACTTACAAGGTTATTTGATCTTATACGAAAGAAATTTTTAGGTTTCTTGGACTTGAGAAAGTGAATTTTATACAGTCTAAAAGAAGGAATTAGTGATGATTTATTAGTTTATAAAGGTTGACAGACATGACCCCTTGAGGTGACTTTTAGAGTCCTTACACTTCTTCCTTTCAGTAGTGGTACTGACTATCCATTAATTATGACTATTGTACTATTTTACCCAATGGGTCCACCACGATCCCATTTCCTGGGTGGACGGTTACGTCCTCTGTAATCTCTGTACCCAAACTAGGGACCCAACCCTTCTACGGGACCTCTTCCCGTACCTTTGGGTAAGGTCATAAGAACGGATCCTTTAGGGTACCTGTCTCCTCGGACCGTCCGATGTCAAGTACTTCAACGTGACTCAACCTGTATTGACTTCACTGAATCGTGTGTCTGTATTATTTTATGGATTTGGGGTGTAAAACGGAAGTTATATATAAAATTCAGAGTTTAAACATGTTTTATGTTTTCAGGAACTAAACAGTTTATATGAAATTGTCTAAGGGAGAAATATTGCAGTCGTGTCTCTTCCTAATCTTGAAGACATATCCCTAGTCTTGTCACTTCATCAGGAACTTGACTCTCTCTTGATTTTTAACCCGAGACCAGTGGAAGGCTAGGGTCGAATATGTCTTATAGAGACATTCATTGTCTGGTATTCGGAATGACCTTTAGGAATTTTGTATCCCAGTTCTCTCTTACGTTTACAATCTTTTTATAGAATAAAATTTATTTAGTCTTTATTTGGTAACTTTGAATTGTAAGAGGAAAAGATGACCTTCTAGAAACCACCACTGTAAACAGTCCGAAACGGACTTATAGAGTAACATAAATAAGATGAAGGTGGTGTACGTCGTAAACAAGAGATTTCGATAGTCAAGAGTTGACAGAACACATAGTCAAAAGAGAATTTATTCTTTCTTTTACTCATTCACACTCGATCTGATAATTTTACTACTAGGGGTAACATAAACCAGTTTCCTAAACCACAACGGTTATTTCATCTACAAAAAGACCTTGAAAGAACGAAAAAACTACTAGGTTACCTACAACCGTTAAACTAAAGACCAAGGAGAAGGAAAAGATTTAGGTCGAACTTGTAGACCTTCAAGCCAAGTGTATTACAACTTCGGACCGAACCTCTTAAAACTTGTATTGAATCGATCACACACTCTACTCACGTTAGCACATCATCAAACTTGTGAGAAACCGTAACGACAGAATTTACCTTTTAAGAATTCATCTTTTAAGAATTTCTCTACCCTTATGGTCTGGTGGCCTGGACGGAGGATTCTTTAGACATACGTCCAGTTCTTCGTTGTCAAACTTGGTCTGTACCTTGTTGTCTGACCAAGGTTTAGTCCTTTCCTCATGTAATTCCGACATATAACAGTGGGACGAATAAATTGAATATACGTCTCACATAGTACACTTTAAGGTCCGACCTACTTCGTGTTCGACCTTAGTTCTGACGGCCCTCTTTATAGTTATTGAAGTCTATACGTATACTATGGTGGGAATACCGTCTTTCGTTTCTTGATATGTCGGAAAACTATTCTCACTTTCTCCTCTCACTTTTTCAACCGAATTTGGAGTTGTAAGTCTTTTGATTCTAGTACCGTAGGATAGGGTAGGGAAATACCGTTTATCTACGTCTTTTTTACCTTTGTCACTCTCTGATAAAAAAACCCGAGGTTTTAGTGACGTCTACCACTGACGTCGGTACTTTAATTTTCTACGAACGAAGAACCTTCTTTTCCTTTCTGGTTGGATCTGTCGTATAATTTTTCATCTCTGTAACGGTTGTTTCCATTTAGATCAGTTTCGATACCAAAAAGGTCATCCGTACATACCTACACTTTCAACCTGATATTTCTTTCGATCCACGAATTCTTAACTATGAAAACTTAACACCACAACCTATTTTGAGAACTCTCAGGGAACCTGACGTTCCTCTAGGTTGGTCAGGTAGGATTTTCTTTAGTCAGGACTTATAAGTAACCTTTCTGACTACGACTTCGACTTTGAGATTATGAAACCGACGGACTACGCTTCTTGACTAAGTAAACTTTTCTGGGACTACGACCCTTTCTGACTTCTACCCTCCTCTTCCCCTACTGTCTCTTACTCTACCAATCTACCGTAGTAGTTGAATACCTGTACTCAAACTCATTCAAGACCCTCAACCACTACCTGTCCCTCCGGACCGCACGACGTCAGGTACCCCAGTGTTTCTCAGCCTGTGCTGATTCGTTGACTTAACTTAAATTGACTAACATAGGTCACAGAATGTCAAGACACACAAACACATTTCTGACCACATCATAAAAACAACGAGACACACTTGCGGTGAAGGACCATCATTCAATAGAGATGATTCTTGAGAACTATCAGGGGATGACTTGACGGTCACAAGTACGTAGAAGATTACATAGAAAGTATAATGACCTCTTACTGTAGGTACAATACTGTGTTTTGTAACGTACGTTTAAGTTTGCCTTTCTGTTTCACCGTTTCTCTGAATGTCGACCGTTAGACTTGAAGTAAAGGTAATAACTAAGACGAATATTTTTCAATTTAATCCGTGTGGTAACGGATCCACTCCGTCGAGAAAAGACGAGTCCCGTTTAAGTCTTTTGCCTTCGTGACATGATTGCTGAGCTGCAAGTGATTCAGAGCAATAGTGTTCTTGTGAGATCCTCTCCAATAATAATAGCGGAGACCTTAGGAAGAGACACTATCGAAACCCAACACAAACCGGTGTGTATATGTTTGAATAAATCTTCAAACTTCCACCTTTACCTTAATGTCGGTAAAACGTCAACTTTTAAGACACACCCCGATCCACAAAAACGTCCGACTAGATAATCACGTGGATCGACTGTTCCCTGTCATGGGTTCCACATGTCGATCAGGTCGAGGACGGTTAGATCAAACCGAGGAGACTTAGAAATCGGTCCACACACTTCGTTATAGGACTGTCCATGGTTAAAAAGGTCGTTCAGTTGGTATAGTAGTTTCGACCCCCACCACACTCTAGTCACACCCATCGTTAACTGGCACATAGAAGGTCAAAAAAGAGTGCCCACAGTCAAACAGGAATAAGTGGAGATTAAGTACGGGTACAAAGAAGGACTAACGGGTGGGTCGACTGGTCTAGATTTTAACCTCCGTCATACGAATATATTTGATGAGGGTATTCAGATTAAGGATAATTAAAGAATAGGAGAAAGTGAGTCGATTAAGTAGAAGAGATTTGTTTGGGATTAAATTTTGTTGGACGTAAATCGTGGTCTTTTTTTGCACCAGGATTCTATAATTCATTGTACAGGTGTCAGTGAGTTTTCCGAAACAGACCCCGATCCTAGACTTGGGACCAACTTGTTGTAGATTTAGACACGAGAATTAGGACGGGGGAGGGGACGTCTTAAGACAAACGTGTAAAATATACTGACAGTATTCCTAATTTACTATAAACATAAATTATAAACGTTTTATGGTTTGGTCATAAAGTAGAGATCATCCGTGATATCTTTTTACACCCCAAAAAATAATCAATAGTGATGATAGACTGACGTTTCTCGTACGACTATTGGTGATGTGATATGACAGAGGGTCCCTCATTGACCCGGTTTCTATGTTTTATTACCAAATTAAAACAAACAAGAGCCGTAAGAGATTCCTTATTTTTAGGTTACAGATCCTAAGAGACCATTGTCTGTCATCAGTCGGTTTCTGTGTGTGTGTGTTTTTACCTATTGTACTTATCAAATCTCCTAATCTTTCCCATACCTTTCCCTGTCTCTAATTAAAGTCCTACCTATAACCCATTATTTTTTACATTGAAGAGATTCAATTAGTTGTTTATAGTTAATAAGTGAAATTTAATCCCTATCCTAGGAACTCTTCAGTTATCTTCGGATTCGGTATCTGTGTTCAAATACCGAAATACTACTCATAGAAGAAAGTCAATACAGATACTCCTGTATAGACTTACATAAGTATCGAAGTAAACCTCTATTATGGTTATTATATAAAAGAAAGAAAATTGTAAAATTACATTTACCATATTATATGTACACATTTTTTCGTGTGATTATAATTTTTTGTCTCTGTAATGAAGTGGTTCTTTCCAGACAGATCAGTTCCGATACCGAAAAGGTCATCAGTACATACCTACACTCTCAACCTGATATTTGTCTCGACTCACGTCTTCTTAACTTCGCAAACTTGACACCACGACCTCTTTTGAGAACTCTCAGGGAACCTGACGTTCCTCTAGATTGGTCAAATAGGATTTCCTCTAGTCAGGACCCACAAGCAACCTTCCTGACTACAACTTCGACTTTGAGGTTATGAAACCGGTGGACTACTCTTCTCGATTGAGAAAACTTTTCTGGGACTAAGACCCTTTCTAACTCCCGTCCTCTTCTTACCCTGCCGTCTCCTACTCTACCAACCTACCGTAGTGGTCGAGCTACCTGTACTCAAACCCACCCGACACCCTCAAAGACTACCTGTCCCTCGGGACCACACGACACTAAGTACCCTTGCGTTTCTCAGTCTGTGTAGACTCGCTGTTGATTTGCCTTGACTTAGACTTTATGTATATCAAGTTACCCATAGATGTATAAATCTAAGAGTAAGACTAGTTCTATAATCTACGTAATTCGTATGTAAATCACTAAATCATATACATTTGAAACGACAGATTAGGACAAATAAAAAATATTTACCCTCCTAAAATAACCATCGTCTATTATCGGGAAAGAGAACCCACAGTAGTAACATAAGGAGGAGTAAAAATAGTAGAGGTATCATCGATGGTAAATGACTGACGAATGGTGTACGGTTCGAGATAGGACAAGTGGAAGTAGTAAAGTAAATTACCATTGGTGTCAGGAAACAGTTTCTATAACAACGGAGAAAATGTTTCAACCTTGAACTCCTATTCTCTCACATTCATTGAACGGTTTTCACTTTTTAATAGACATTCACAACCTAGGTCCTATTTATGTAAAATAGACCAGGGTTTAGAGACGAGCATAGTAATTCGACGTAACCAATCCTTTTTGTTTGTTTGTTTGTTTGTTTTTTCCATATCTTCAATCTTTATCTTCCTTGACCGTTAATTGTTTCTCCATCATATGTGTCTTTCCCCGAAGGGAACATGGTGTCAATCATTTCTTAGACGAACGTTACGTCCTCTGGACCCAAACTAAGGACCTAGTCCTTCTCGGGGACCTCCTCCTTTACCGTTAGATAAGGTCATAAGAACGGACCTCTTAGGGTACCTGTCTCCTCGGACCGTCCTATGTCAGGTACCCTAGTATTCTCAGCCTGTGCTGAATCACTGATTTGGTGGTCATCCGTATCCTTTTTTTACTTTCTTTCAGAACTGTCTTTTCGTAACTTTTTCTCTTTCACTTAAGGGGTTAGTTAGTAAATCACGAGGTTGTAGTTCGTCGATGTTACATAAATTGTTTTAGGTTATCGTAGTACACAACCCCCGAGATTAAACCCCCTGACATTATGTTTCTCTCACTTCTTCCTTTACCGTTGGGTGAGGTCATAAGAACGGACCTCTTAAGGTACCTGTCCCTTTGGACCACGCGGTACCAGGTACCCTAGTGTTTCTCAGTCTGTACTGACTTATATGTCGTGTGTTACGTTTCTCCCTCCACTATTAGATTTACGTCTATGGTACACCTTTTTAGGAGAAATCTTAATTATAGTAGAAGGACATTTTGTTTGACTCAATAGTTCATAGAACACCTTTGAAGACTCGGTGCTCCCTTCAGTCCTCCGACACTACCGTGTCCTCGTACCGCTTCTCCTCGATGGGGTGCAGATTGCATTCCTCGCCTTCGACGCGAAACGACCTCGTCGACACTTCTCTATTAGGTGTAGGTTCCATTCTCTTTGGGTTCATTCTACCATCCGTGATTCTCTCCCGTAGTCTCCCGTCTGTCTGACTTTGGTGTTAGTGTCTGTTGATCGGTTAGACTAGTGTGTCTGGTGTCGGAACAGATTGAGTTACTTTGACTCGGTACGGAACACCCCGGTGGGTTCTTCCATCCCAGTACCACCTCTCCAGACTGTGTTACACCTTGTACCTTACACTCCAGGTACTTAGTTCCGCTTAACCTTCACCATTGTCCTCTACCGTTCTCACTTGTAACTGTAAGATCCTTAGTTACTTGATTCTACCTTGTCTTACCTACTTAAATTACGTCTACTGGTAATATAGATGATGACACCCGTCCTTGGGGAATCTAAGGACACCCGTCTCGGTAGGGAATCTGCTTTACCTCATCAGTAGTATCAGTTGTTCTCAGACTTTACGTCATGAACCTACGTTAGAGTTTTTACTGTCTTACTCGAGACAAGAAAAGGTTCCGTTTGGTAAGGTATAGTGTCATTAGTATAAGATGCGAGGTTGGTCATTACGACTTCGACTTCAACTTGTCAAGATACTTCTATATGTTCTGGAAGATCTTGATTGTGGGGGTTTTCTACAGAAGAAGTAATATCCCCTGATCTTACGTTTTCATCCTTCCATTCTTTGTATACCTCATTGTCCGTTTAAACCGGAACCTAATCCCTTACTTCGTCCCGTTTCCCATTATCTCAAGACGGTTCTCTTGTGTGACCAGTATCGTTTGTGGGAGAAGGTTGTTGTGTTTTCTTCTGAGATGTTACCTGAAGTGGTCTACCAGTTGTGGTTTTAGTCTGACTAATATAAGAAAGGTCGGTTTCTACCTCTTCGAGATATGTCAGTCGTTTTTATCCTGACCCCCGACTGACCGAGTCTAGTGCTTGAGGAATAACAGTTTAAGTCTGAATTTAACTTCTTTCACCTCTTTTGGTGATCTGGTAAGTCCATACTGGATTTAGTTTAGGGAATACTTATATTTAACCTTCACTCTTTATTTAAATTCCCTGATCTAAACTATCTGTCTCACGGACTACTTGATACCTATCTCCAAGTACTGTAACATGTCCTCTGTCCTAAGTTCTGGTAGGGGTTCTTTTTTCTTTACGTTTTTTCGTTTTACCGACAGACTCCTCCGGAATGTTTATCGACACTTTTCTTCTCTCCGTTTTTCGTTTCCTCTTTTCCTTTTTACATGGGTAAACTTACGTCTCAAGGTTTCTTATCGTTCCTCTCTATTCTTTCGGAAGGAGTTACTAGTTATGTTTCTTTATCTCCTTTTGTTATCTTACCCTTGCTGATCTCTAGAGAAGTTCTTTTAATTCTCTATGGTTCCCTTGCAAAGTACGTTTCTACCCGAGACATTTCCTGTCTTTACCATCCCTGGATTGTCTTTGTCTTCTATAATTCTTCTCCACCGTTCTAATGTGTCTTCTTGACATGTTTTTTCTAGAAGTGTTGGTTCTATTAGTCCTACTACACTAGTGAGTGTGAGTGGATCACCGTCTGTAGGACCTTACACTTCAGTTCACCCGGAATCCTTCGTAGTGATACTTGTTTCGATCACCTCCACTACCTTAAGGTCAACTCGATAAAGTTTAGGACTTTCTGCTACGACACTTTCACGACGTGAGTTATACGGTCGTTTAAACCTTTCGAACGTCACTGGTGTCCTGTCCTTTTCCAGGCAAAAGTAAGGTTAGGGTTTCTTTCCGTTACGGTGTCTTACGAGTTTGATGGTGTGTCTACGTGAGTAGAGTCAAGTCAAGTCAACGAGTCAGCACAGGCTGAGAAACGTTGGGGTACTTAGCGTCGTGCGGTCCGGAGGGACAGGTAGTGGTAGAGGACCTCAAGTGAGTCTAAGTGTAGGTAGCTCAGTCACTACGGTAGGTCGGTAGAGTAGGAGACAGCAGGGGAATAGGAGGACGGGGGTTAGGGAGGGTCATAGTTTCAGAAAAGGTTACTCAGTTGAGAAACGTACTCCACCGGTTTCATGACCTCAAAGTCCAAATCGTAGTAAGGAAGGTTTCTTTAGGGTCCCGACTAGTGGAAGTCTTACCTGACTAACCTAGAGGAACGTCAGGTTCCCTGAGAGTTCTCAGAAGAGGTTGTGGTGTCAAGTTTTCGTAGTTAATAAACCGAGAGTCGGAAGAAGTGTCAGGTTGAGAGTGTAGGTATGTACTGATGACCTTTTTGGTATCGGAACTGATCTACCTGGAATCAGCCGTTTCATTACAGAGACGAAGACTTATACGATAGATCCAACTAACTTTCAATAAGAAGGTTCCTCATTCGCAGAAAATTAAAGTACCGACGTCAGTGGTAGACGTCACTAACACCTCGGGTTTTTTTATTCCAGACTGTGAGAAAGGTAACAAAGGGATAGATAAAGGGTACTTCGTGAGTAGAGTGTACGATCATTTCATTACGAGTTTTAAGAGGTTCGGTCCGAAGTCGTTATGCACTTGTCACTTGAAGGTCTACAAATTCGACCAAAATCTTTTTCGTCTCCTTGGTCTCTAGTTTAACGGTTGTAGACGACCTTGTAGTTATTTCGTTCTCGTAAGGTCTTTTAGTAGATAAAGACGAAATAACTGATACGGTTTCGGAAACTGACACACCTAGTGTTATTTGACACCTTTTAAGAAGTTCTCTACCCTTGTGGTCTGGTGGACTGGACGGAAAACTCTTTGGAAAAACGTCCAGTCCTTCGTTGTCAATCTTGACCTGTACCTTGTTGTCTGACCAAGGTTTATCCTTTTCCTCATGCAGTTCCGACATATTATCAGTGGGACGAATAAATTGAATATACGTCTCATATAGTACTCTTTACGACCCGACCTTCTTTGTCTTCGACGTTAATTCTAACGGTCCTCTTAATAGTTGTTGGAGTCTATACGTCTACTGTAGTGGGAATACCGTCTTTCACTTCTCTTTGATTTTTCGGAGAATTACTTTCACTTTCTCCTCTTACTTTTTCAACCGAATTACGAGTTGTAAGTCTTTTGACCCGTAGGTCAGGGTAGTGAAGTACCGACTATCTACCCCTTTGTCACCTTTGTCACAGTCTGAAATAAAACCCCCCCCTCCCCGAGGTTTTAGTGACGTCTACCACTGACGTCGGTACTTTAATTTAATTCAAATGAGGAACCTTCCTTTCAATACTGGTTGGATCTTTCGTCTAATTCTTCGTCTCTGTAGTGAAACGGTTCTTTCCAGGCAAATCTGTTCCGATACCAAAAAGGTCACCAGTACATACCTACACTCTCGTCCTGACACTTCTTTCGATTCGTGGCTTCTTAACTACAAAAACTTGACACCCCAACCTCTTCTGAGAACTCTCAGGGAATCTGACGTTCCTCTATGTTGGTCGAGTAAGATTTCCTCTAGTCAGGACTCGCAAGTAACCTTTCTGACTACAACTTCGACTTTGATGTTATGAAACCGGTGGACCACACTTCTTGACTGAGTAAACTTTTCTGGGACTACGACCCTTGCTAACTCCCGTCCTCCTCTTCCCCTGCTGTCTCCTACTCTACCGACCTACCGTAGTGACTGAGCTACCTACTCTCAGACTCACTTGAGGTCCTCAACCACTACCTGTCCCTCCGGACCGTACGACGCCAAGTACCCCAGTGTTTCTCAGCCTGTACTGACTCGACTTGACTTGACTTGACACCTTTGAATCTCTTTCTCGGACAAAAATCCGGTATATATCTATAAAAAAGAGTCCTAGTTAATATCGTATAAATTTTATATTATCTTAACTATAAAAGAAACAAATTATATGGTCAGAAATAAAGTTACTTGTACTTGGATAAACATTCCCGAAAGTACTAGGGTAAAAAGAAGAATAATAATAAAAAAATCTAAGAAGTTACTACTTACCATCTGAGAGTTTACTATGTCCAAAACCTTTTGGCATTGTTAAGGAACACAATGCTTCTTTTATATGTCTTGTCTACCGTATTAAAAAAGTTCGATGTAAACTTCCTAATACCTCTCTCATTCTACCGGAAAGATCTGGGTACCATAATAATTTCATATCTATAAAGTTAACTATATTAAATATTTTATATAGAAAAATAACCAACAAGGAAGCAAAACCTTGTGAAAAGTCCATTCATATACCGGTACTTTAAAAGTGTCTAAGTAGTAAATTCACTTCCCTTCTGTTTAAAGATATTAAGACGTTAACAATATGATATATTAATTTTTTTAAAATTTAATAATATGTAAATGAGGTATTGAATAACCATTAAGAGTTTACTAGAATACCTTTCTAAAAAATAACTATGAGGATATATCTTAAACCGTTGTATCACTACTGTTTACCCTCGATCGGGACATTATCTTACATTTTCTATAAAGAAATTTTATCTGTACTACCTTTTGTACCATATTTATATCTATAAAATAAGTTGAAAAGGAGGTTAGACAGTGGTTGACTCTACGGTTACGTAATAACCCTGACTATTAATCTCCAGTAATCCGTGTGTAGACATAAACCGACAACGTGTCCCCATCTCAAACCACCGTCCTCGGTCTACAACCCCACCCTCCTATAATAGAGTCAACAACCGTCACCCTCAGACTTTGGTCCTCCGACGTTCTTTCGCTGTTTGTCTTTATTCGTCTGTTCTATTGACTTTACTCGTTCCGATGTCTTAGTTTAACTAACTCCCTTGAATCATTAATTCTTGTCTGGGAAGTGACCATTTCAGATAATGGATGTCATTGTAATTCAAAAACTCAAAAATTTGAGAAGAACTCTCTCATTTGTGTTTGTGTAGATATACACTTACATACGACATCACACGTCCCCATATACACCTTCTCTGACGACTCTTTATCTTGCTCCGAACGATCTAAGATAGTAAGAACGATCTATTAGTGTCGATCTAGGAAAGTGAAGTTTGGTAGTCTGTGTAAAGATGAAAGGAAATGGACTCAAGGATATGTATAAATAAAGTTTCCACTCTTTTTTAGGGATTTACCAATCAAAAAGATTATTAATGGGTAAACCCGAGAAGGATTTTGAATGTTGTTCACGATACCTGTTTATCAAGAACCGTGGTTATAATTCTCAAACTTTGACGACATAATTGGTTGTGGACCGTTGTCTGACGATCATTGCGTGATTTTACTACTCAACTGACGTCTCAGTTCTTCGTTCATTTACCAAACACCTTTCCTTTCTATTAGAAAGACCCTCATGTATTTCCTTTAGTGATTTCCTTAAATTTAAAGAATCATTTATATCAATTATTATAAATTTCGAGATAAAATTTTATACAAATCACACCGTCACTTACAGACTATACCAGATGTTATGAGGGTGAAGGACTATAAGTTCAGGACACTTTAGGGGAGGGAACACACACATGACCGGATAACTGAACAAAGATTATTTGTTATACTGTCTTCATTACTCTACTGTGAACGACCAAATGTAATCCAATGTTTTTAGGATCCTGAAGAGAGAGAGAGAAAGAGGAGTACACGAGCGAGGTTAATTTGTTGAATGTCTCCGGCATACGTACGACACACCGTTAGTATGCACCGTTAGGTCTCCCACTAGAGACCTTCCATACTGTGAGGGTTAGATTTCTGGAAACTCCTTCATTTAAGATGGTTGTACGTACGCTTCCTTTGACCTTCGAAGAAGTACAACTCGGAAGTCTACTTTTATAATGGAACCGACCGTGGAACTAAACACTTTCTGGGACTTCGTCTCCTAAGTGGATTCGGACTAGGTGTATTTGAGTCTATTATGTTCAGACACCAAAATTCATTGATTCAAAATACGTCGTTATCTATAAATTACGTTCAAAACTAATCTCCATATTAAGAATCGCCAAAAAGGGTCTTTTGAGTGGTTTAACAGATTTCAGTACTCAAATGTTCACAGTCAAAAGACTGAATGTATAATTTCTACTATACTAGTCTCGACCTCTCTTCAGATTGATAAGACACGGTGGTAGTTGTTTGTAGGGTAATTGTTAATGTAGAAATGAATTGAGGAATGGAGAAAAGAAGAGACTGTTCTGAGTGAGTACCATTAGAATAACTCAGAATACCAAAATTTGTGGTAGGTATACATTTGTTGAAGGTTTAAATATAAAAGTTGATCTGAAGTAGGGGGTTTAGTTTTATGTATAGAAAGATAAATGAACTGTAAGGTAAACTTACGGACTATTGTATAAAGTAAGTATTAAATAGGGTTTGACTTGACTAAGGTGGGGGTGGGTGAAGGTGGTCCGACGTGAGTCTTAGAAATACAAAATTAATAACCATTGAGGTAAGAACCTCAACGGGTTTCGGTTTGTAACATTCAACAAGAACTGAGGAGAGGAAGTGTGTGAAGATCAGATGGTCCTTCAGAACCCACGTGGAAGTGTGATATAATACTGTGATGGTAACGAACAGTATGTAAAGACTCGGTGTCAATAACTAGGACCACCAAGTCTGACATTTCTTAGACGGACGTTACGTCCTCTGGGCCCAAGCTAGGGACCCAGTCCTTCTAGGGGACCTCTTCCCTTACCACTAGGTGAGGTCATAAGAACGGACCTCTTAGGGTACCCGTCTTATCGGGCCACCCGATGTCGGGTACCCCAGTGTCTCCAACTGTACTGACTCACTGATTGTTGTGTTTTAGTAGTAAGTGGAACTAATAACGTTATTCTAAGATTAACCAAACTGACGAATAAGGTGGGTAAGAGGATAGTCAAGAGTCATCCCAATAGTCCCGTTAGAAAACTTTTTGCTGAGTCTAGTAGAGTGAGGAAAGGAGTTTGGACACTTTAATGAGGAGTAGAATAAGTCCCGTTCTTTGTTTAACGGAAGTTACTAGAAGTCCCGGAATGTTCTGGGACTCAGGACAATGGAGTAACAATGGAAGTAATTATGAGAGAAGACACGAACGAAAAGAGTCATCGTGATCGGAGGAACGAGGAGAGGACTATATAGTCCGTACAGTCAAAGAGCCCTTTCGTGACTACAACGGAATGAGTCTACAATGGAAAGGTTACTGTGGAAGAGACTAGTGAGAAATTTTAATATTGGAGAGAGGAGGAATGTGGACCGTGATAGATTACGGGAATTCGATGTAATGAAAAGTAATAAGGTTTCGTAAATAGTGGTAGATTTTACATGATATATTAAATGTATGCATGAAACAAAGAACAAATAACGAACCAAAGGAATAAATAACATTCAATGTTTACGTCATTAAAGATAACTACACAAAATAAGTAACGAAATTTTTCACATTCTCTGGGAGTCCTTTGTAACCAATCACTTACTGACACCTTATTTACTTACTCGTTTGTTTGTTTGGGGCATATTTCGTAGGAATTGTACTGACCGAGTAATTTGATGTTTAAAAGAGAGGGTCGCAAAACGAGTCCAGTGTACCTTTATGGACGTAAGGAACTTACTGAAAAGAAGGAATACCGACTGAAGACATAGATGACGAGAGAGGTGGAAAGAGTAAGAGTAACAGGTAGGGAGTGAGGTGTCAAGATGAATGACCCAACAACTCGGTCGTACCTAAGACTGACGAGACCCTTCTAAACGGACTATATAAAAGACCCTAGGACGGAGATAGTTTCGATCCAAACTGTTGGTAGATATTTAAAGTCTTCTAGAAAGAATGGGATTTACGATTTTTTTTGATCTATTATGAATATCTCAAGAGACAAGTAACGATCTTTGAGTCAATTTACGACATACACCTATTAAAGAAAAATTTAGTAGTATTTTGTATATGATCTTTACACGTCCCCCTTATCGACCACAAGGAAGTCTAGTAGAACGTAGTAAAAGTATCAAAAACGTACGGTGAAAATGATGAAATTTACAAAACGGAAGTTTTTAGAAATGGATGCTGAAAAGATAACTCCAGTTCGATAATCTTAGTAAAACATGGGTCACGTCTCAATTTTCAATGACCCTTAAAGAAAGGAGACCCTTTCAGGAATCAGTTACCGACATGGGATTTTCTGTTCTTTCGGAGTCGAGGGAATCGAAAATTTGACCCTATTAAGATTTCATGTTGTCTCAAGGGACCCTCCCAGTTTAACTTCGTTACGAGACGACTTAAAAATAAACTTTAAAGTAAGACCGACCGATTAAGAACAAACATGGTGAGTACTGATCGTAAGATGATGAGTACCTCATTTGTGAGTTGTTCATTCACAACTTAATTATAAAAGATTAATGTAATCGTTCGAAAATAAGATAATCAATACTCTAATCGACACGAGACCAACTTTTATCAGACCTTATTAATCGGTCTTTCGTTTCTTTTGGTATTGTTCCAACCGAAATTACTCCATTATAGGGACTAGTCATAGTGTTTAAAGTGTCTTGACTGGGTATTTTATATAAAAAGAGTGTTGATGTTCCTTGTTTTATCATATAAAACCCTTATTCTAGAGAGATGTTGTCTTAAAAGAAATAAAGAGGGAAGTCTCACAAAGTTATCTAAATTTGTCAGACAAATTCTACATTTTTATATGTAATTTTTGTTGTGTAAACTTGGTCAGAGAGAAGTCAGAGAAATACACGTTACAACATCAGTATTCCAATTCACAAAATATAGGAGAGTCACCTAAGGGTATTTATAGGAGCATATCCGTAATAATTATTTGAATAAAACTTCTATCCTTTCTTCATCATATTATTGTCATTTATCCGTTTTAAATGTGTTTATTATAACTTCCGTTTTGATCTTGATTTTATCCTATCATTCTACGTTCATTTAGCATTCATCGTAATTCCTGACGAAGAGGAGGAGATGTGTCTCTCATTTATGAGACAAAAGTTAGTGAAGTGACCAGAAAAAAAAAAGAAAAATTATGGAGAAAGATGGTTCCATCGTCCCTGACGGTTCCATGTGTCTTATTTTACTTTTATTGACGAAAGGTGATTCGTTTTTGACTAAAACATATACCGTAATTTTTATTACGTTAATAGACTCTGTACTGATTACACGAATTTGTGGTATTTATACAAATTGACTAAATAAGAAAGATACAGTGTCTTTCAAAGATATATATGACTAATGAACCGATTATAGTCTCTACGCACATATGAAAATTTAAAAAGATATACTAAGACACTTCGTTTAGTTGACATCCTTAATAGACGTACTTTCTGTGAAGGAGTAAGTTTTTCTTTGAAAAATAAAATTACAAAGTTGTTACGTCAAAAAGGTATCTAGAGTTTTTAGTGTTCTTTATAAAAATTATAACGATACGAAGAAATTATCCTCATACGGTTTATAGAATAAAGTTCCACATATATATATGTATATGTGTGTGTGTGGTCATATATATGTATATATATATATGTGTGTGGTCATATATATGTGACCTTCTAGGGGACCTCTTCCTTTACCGTGGGGTGAGGTCATAAAAACGGACCTTTTAAAGTACCTCTCTCCGCGGACCTCCCGATGTCAGGTACGCCAACGTTTCTCAGTCTGTGTAGACTCGTTGACTCATTCGTCATGACTAAAAACTTTTCTTCAAGATTACCTCATTCATTATTTATGAATCCGATTTTTATAAAGTTTCGTTACGTTGAAAGGATCTGTTACTAATATACATAACATAGGTCTGTGTTAAATAAGGACTTACGAAATGAATTATCGTTAACGAAATGGTAAACCGAATCTTTTTACAATTTTATAATTATTTCATCATTGGATAAGGAACCTGACGTTCCTCTAGTTTGATCAGGTAGGACTTCCTTTAGTCAGGACTCATAAGTAACCTTCCTGACTACAACTTCGACTTGGAGGTTATGAAGCCGGTGGACTACACTTCTCGACTGAGAAAGCTTTTCTGGGACTACTACCCTCTCTAACTTCCGCCCTCTTCTTCCCCTACTGTCTCCTATTCTACCAACCTACCGTAGTGACTGAGTTACCTGTACTCAAACTCGTTTGAGGTCCTCAATCACTACCTGTCCCTCCGAACTTTACGACGTCAGGTACCCCAAGGTTTTTCAGTCTGTACTGATTCACTGACTTGACTGGACTTGACTTGGACAAGGAAGTATCCCTCAACGAACGTACTTGAAAGTTAAGTTAGTGAATGTTTTTTGTTTTTTGTTTCTAAATTATATTCATGTCTTTACCTCCATCTATACGATACTTTCTTCTTTATAGATCGTTCGATAAAAAGATAAGTCGCCACCTTGAGTTTGATGTCGTTTTTATTTTTCCATCAAGAACACTTTTAATTTATCTTTATCAGTGTTTTCTACTCTTTGAGAAGTCAAATTTTACAATTCACACGAAGTTTACCATCAGAAGACGTCATTAGTACGTAAATTTTAATCAAAGAAAATTAGGTTTTCTTATATTTTATCTAAATTCTTTACAAAGTAATGTCTTTATTATATATAGTAATAGATTCTCCTTGTATACATTTTGTAAGTTGAAAAAGAGACATGTTGGTGATATCTAAATACGTAATAACTTCTCTTATGACTGTCAGACAAGTTACATGTGTTCACATTTTGTGAATATAACCGGGAACATTAATACGTTAACTACTATACAAAATGTATTAAATAAGTTGTATCATTCATTTTATTAAATTTGTTGGACGACTAACTTTAAATTAATAACATGGATGTCACACGAAAGATTTTGAAGACTCGTTAAATCTATAGAAAGAAGAGACACAAATTTACCGTCAGGCATACAGACTCATAAAGGGGTTAGAATTAAAGGACTTATTTTCCGACTTTAATAAACTTTCATTTGTACTTGACAAAGACTGTCTCTTCGTTTACTTTCTGACTATATTAGTGTTGACTTGTGTTTAGAGGTGTGTTGAGTTCGGTCTCCTTTTGTCTACCTGACTTAATGGGTCGATGAACTTCTTGTTAACGAAACGAGACGAAGTAGAAATTATGATAAAATAAAACTCTGAAGTAAACCGTAAATATGTACAATAAACACAGAATCTGATTCTATAATTGAACAATTTAATAGAATGAAGAAATGTATTTAACAGAGATCTTAAGTATAGTAAAACTCTTACAATAAAAAGGTGACGTACAAAGTTCATGTGCACTTTCACTTTCTTCAGTGAGTCAGCACAGGCTGAGAAACGCTGGGGTACCTGACATCTGAAGGTCGGAGGAGACAGGTACCCTAAAAGGTCCGTTCTTATGACCTCACCCAACGGTAAAGGGAAAGGTCCCCTAGAAGGGTTGGGTCCCTAGCTTGAGTCAAGAGGGTGTGACGTCTGTCTAAGAAATGACAGATTCGGTGGTCACTTTATACAGTTCATGTACACTGGGAAGAGTTTGAAAAGGTTATCAAAGTAATCAGAAGGACGGGATTGTAGGATGTTGAAAATTGTTTTGTGTTTGACGATTAGATTAACGACATCAGTATATTAAAATTACGTAATACGATAGTTTTAACAGGTTTTTTAATCCGTAAGTTATATCTGACGTAAATACATAGACTCAGATGATGAATACACGACAATCAAAATCCGTTATATAAAATCTGAGTTGATAGAGTAGTTACTTTACTCTTTTAGTTCTATGTGAGTTCAAATAAATGAATCGTATATATACTATTTGTACACATAACAGTATATGATCGTACACATTTTAATTTGTGTTTTATTGAAATTCTAAAACACTACTACTTGTACTACTACCTCTACTTTTACGATATCAACTATCTATTATTACTTTATTTTACAGTCTTATTTTAAATCTTATGAGATACCAAAACAGTTGTGTATATTTGTGTATATTTATATAATAAAATATCTCATTATGAACTAGGAGTCTATATTCAGATCTTGATACATGTGTTTAGTCAATTATATCAATTAGAGTCATTTACACATCTACATTTAAACACGTGTACATATACACTAAAGTATATGTACTTCATATAGAATCACTCTGAAAAGAAAGTGATCTGAATATAACAAATATATAAAAATATTTGGTAAATAGGAAGTTTTTATTTATTCTTTTCGTTCGTTACTCGTACTACGAATTCATACCTATTGTTAATGTCGTTGTTAGTAAAACGTTTGTTGATATTTGAACCTTTTATGTACTTCTAGATTGAGTTCTATTATCTCTCATTTATTTTCGTAAATTGTTCTCAATTTTTACTTTAATTCACCTCCTCTTAGCTGTAATCTTTCTTTATTTACAAGGATAAATTTCAAGTGGAAAAAAAAAAAAGTCGAACATGAAACTCCTATCCGAGATCAAAAGTGGTTCACCCTACAAATTACACTCCTATCTTTTCGACGTCGGAGTATTGAACTTCTCCTCCTGTTTAAAACCCCTTTCATGTCGTCGATCCTTCACTCTCTCCGTTAGGTTGTCCCTCTCAAAGGGATAAATCCTCAGGGTGCATAACACAGATTAGAAGAGGGTTTGATATCCGACTTGCTAATTGTGCTAGGTCTAATCTGATATATTGGACTTCCATATTAGATTCTTGGAATCACTTCTGACTTCTTGTCTTCTCTCTGAAGTCGACGACTAGTGAAATCACCTCTGTCTCAAAGTTCAAACTCAAGTTAATTCGATTAACGGATAAAAATGTTTAGTTGTAAGAAGTCACCTTGTGTCGTTTTAAAACTTGGAGAAATTGACTTATAAGTCGTAGGTCGTAAATTAAATTTTAACGTATCATGTATTTCTTTGTCTTTATACACTGTTTAGTACCTTTCCTTTATGGTGGAGAGTTTACTGTCCCTATAATCTTTACTATGTGTTTTTTCAATTCTGTCATAAATTTTAATATGATTTTCTTTTCTACAAACATTACTTATTGTCCTATCTTTGTGAGGTGACTCTTCATATTTACTTTATTTATATTTATTTTTGTTATTTTTGACTTTGTGTTAAAAATTTTACGTGATCTAGTCTAATTAATGTCTATGTACAACTTTTTTTTTAGACACTTAACTAGTGGTTAGTTATCTTTGTTTAATAGGTCAGAAATCTTTTTGATATTTTTTCTCGGAGTCCTTACGTACCAGTCATAATCTTACGGATTTTAAAATAACCTGACGTTCCTCTAGGTTGGTCAGGTAGGATTTCCTCTAGTCAGGACCCACAAGTTACTTTCCTGACTACGACTTCGACTTTACGGTTATGAAACCGGTGGACTACACTTCTTGACTGAGTAAACTTTTCTGGGACTACGACCCTTTCTAACTTCCGTCCTCCTCTTCCCCTGCTGTCTCTTACTCTACCAACCTACCGTAGTGGTTGAGTTTCCACTACTCAAACTCATTTAAGACCCACAACCACTACCTGTCCCTCCGGACCGTACGACGCCAAGTACCCCAGCGTTTCTCAGTCTGTGCTGACTCACTGACTTGACTTGACGTTCTATTAGTATAGTTCTGGGTAGTATCAGTTTGACCATTTATAATTTTGTTACTTTATTTAGTATTTTAGTTAATCTCTTTTTACTTCTTAATATATTTCCTTTTGTCATTTAGTTTAAATCGATAGTAGAATAATTTCCAATACCGTCTGTCTTCTATTACTTTATTGTGTATTTTATAACTTTCTTTTCTCGACAGATGAATCTTAAAATATACATCGTTTATATCAGAAGTTTTATTTTAATTTTATCTGTAAGAAAATTTTATTAACTATGGTTGTCTGAACATGATGGTATTTACGATATACTTCTAAAAAAATCTGACTTCTCTTTCCTACGGTCTATTTTAGAATCTAAAAGTTCTTTCTTATTTTTCATAGTCTTTATTAAATATATTCATAATTTTTTTGTGATAAAAAGAGTTCAAACAAAAGTTTTATTTATACTGATAAATTTTATTTAAGTTATAATATAATAAATATACAGATATCTACGTTTTATCTATTTTAATATCACACTTATAATCTTTGACTTATGTATACATGTATAAACTTTGAAATAATATAAAATTTTTATGTCACAATTTGTCTCATATTTTACAATTCCTTTGTATATTAGAAGTTTCGATGAGTTTTATTACTTTACACCCGTTCTTGGGGAATCTTCTTTACCTCATCGATAGTGTCAGTTGTTTCCTCAGGTGTTACGTCATGAACCTACGTTAGAGTATTTACTGTCTTACTGGAAACAAACAAAAGTTCTGTTTAGTAAGTTATAGTATCAATAGGTTTAGATATAGGGTTAATGATTACAGATGCTTCGACTTTAACTTACCAAGATACTTCTGGATGTTTTGGAAGATCTTGATTGTGGTTTCTTTTCTACAGGAAAAGTAATATCCCCTAGCTTACGTTTTCATCCTTCAGTTCTCTGGACCTCATTGTCCGTTCAAACCGGAACCTTATGTTTTACTTCATCCCGTTTCCGATTGTCTCAAAACGGTTCTCTTACGTGACTAGTATCGTTTGTGAATGAAAGTTGTTGTGTTCACTTTCATTCACAAACGACACTAGTCACTATCGTTTGTGAATGAAAGTAGTTGTGTTCACTGCTGAGATGTGTACCTGTGGTGGTCTACCTTTTATGACTTTAGTCTAACTAATATAAGAAAGTCAGTTTCTACCTTTTCGAGATATGTCAGTCGTTTTTGTTCTGACCCTCGACTGAAACCGAGTCTAGTACTTGAGGAATAACGTTCTAAGTCTGAATTTTAAATTCTTTCATCCCTTTTGGTAATCCGGTAATTCCATACTGGAATTACTTTAGGGAATGTTAATATGTCACCTTCACTGTTTATCTAAGTTCCCTAATCTAGACTATCTGTCTTAAGGACTTCTTATACCTACCACAAAGTACTGTAATATGTCCTCCGTCACTAGATTTGGTAGGGGTTCTTCTTCTTTACGTTCTTCCGTTTTACCGACAGACTCCTCCGGAATGTTTATCGACTCTTTTCTTCTATTCACTTTCCAGTCCCTCTTTTCCTTTCTATATAGGTTGAATTACGTGTGAAGGTTTCTTATCGTTTCTCTCTATTCTTTCAGAAGGGTTCACTAATTACTTTTCTTTATCTCTTTTTGTTGTCTTACCCTTTCTGATCTCCAGAGAAGTTCTTTTAATTTCTATGGTTCCCTTGTAAAGTACGTTTCTACCCGTCTTTTTCTCGTCTTTACCACACCTGGATTCTCTTCGTCTTTTATAATTCTTCTCCGTGGTTCTTATATGTCTTGATGCGTTTTTTATAGAATTTATGGGTCTTTTGGTGCTACCACATTAGTGATTACATCTTGCTCTGTAGAATCTCACGTTTCCGTTCATCCGGACTCCTTCGTAGTGACACTTGTTTCGAAGAACGTCAACTTCTACCTCTTCGAGATATGTCAGTCGTTTTTGTTCTGGCCCTGGACTAAAAACGAGTCTAATACTTGAGGAATAACGTTTTAACTTTGAATTTAAATTCTTTCATCCCTTTTGGTGGTCCGGTATTTCAATACTGGATTTAGTTTAGGGAATACTAATATGTCACCTTCACTGTTTATCTAAGTTCCCTAATCTAGACTATCGTCTTACGGTCTTCTTGATACTTATCTCTAAGTACTGTAATATGTCCACTACCTTAAGGTCGTCTGGACAAAGTCTAGGATTTTCTACTACGACAATTTGACTACGCGAGTCATACGGTCGTTTAAATCTTTCGAGTCGTCACCGGTGTCCTGACCTTTCCTAGTCAAAAATAAAGTTAGAGTTTCTTCCAGTTACGGTTTCTTACAAGTTTGATGATTTGTTAACATGAATAAAGTGTACGATCGTTTCATTACGAGTTTTAAGAGGTTCGATCTGAAGTTGTCATGTACTTGGTTCTTGAAAGACTTGAAATTCGACCTAAATCTTTTCCGTCTCCTTGATCTCTAGTTTAACAGTTGTAGGTGACCTAGTATCCTTTCGTTTTCTTAAGGTCTTTTTGTAGATGAAGACGAAGTCACAAATACGATTTCACAAACTGACACACCTAGTGACGTTTAACACCTTTTAAGAAATTCTCTACTTTTATGAGGAGGACACTTTGGACATACGTCCAGTTCTTCGTTGTCCATCTTGGCCAGTACCTTGTTACCTGACCAAGGTACAGCCCTTTTCTCATGTAGTTCCGACATACAACAGTGGGACGAATAAATTGAATATATGTCTCATGTAGTACGTTTTACGGTCCACCCTACTTCGTGTTAGACCTTAGTTCTAACGACCCTCTTTATAGTTACTTGAGTATGTACGTCTACTATGGTGGGAATACCGTCTTTCGTTCTCCTTGATTTCTCGGAGGACTACTTTCACTTTCTCCTCTCACTTTTTTAACCGAATTTTGAGTCGTAAGTTTGTTGTTGCTAGTACCGTAGACCAGGGTAATGAAGTACCGTTTATTAGTCCTTTGTTACCTTTGTCACTCTCTGAAATAAAAGAACCCGAGGTTTTTAGTGACGTCTACAACTGACATCGGTACTTTAATTTTCGGCTAACGAGGACTTTCTTTTCGATACTCGTTAAATCGTATAATTTTTTCGTCTCTTAACAAAAACAACTTTTTCCAGGTATATCAGTTTCGATACCAAAAAGGTCATCAGTACATACCTACACTGTCAACCTGGTATTTCTTCCGACTCACTGCTTCTTAACTACGAAAACTTGACACCACAACCTCTTCTACGAAGTTTCAGGGAACCTGACATTCCTATAGTTTCGTGACTTAGAATTTCCTTTAGTTGGGACTTATAAGTAATCTTCCTGATTACGACTTTGACTTTGAGGTTATGAAACCCGTGGACTACGATTCTCGACTGGATAATCTTTTCTGGGACTACGACCCTTTCTAACTTCCGTCCTCCTCTTCCCCTGTTGTCTCCTACTCTACCAATCTGCCGCATTGACTGACCTACCTGTACTCACACTCGTTCGAGACCCTCTACCACTCCCTGTCTTTTCGTAGCGTATGACGTCAGGTTCCCCAACGTTTTTTAGTCTGTGTTGACTCCTTGATTATTTCGTTGTTTTTTACTTACGTTTCTATTTAGATTTTAAATTTTGAGATTTATTTTCGGGTTTTAGTACGTCTATCTCTTTATTCTATTTCGTTTTATATACATTTTATTAATTTTTACATTTTTGTTTTGTTACATTTTGTCGTTATACTATAGTTAAATTTTAAAATGGTTTACTATATACGATTACTTTATTCGTCACGTTATTTATCCATCGAAAATTATTCTGTAATTCTTCGTTCTAGACCCATATAAAACACATGTTTTCTTTTTGAAACAAATACAGTTATGTTTCTATATAGTTTGGGGTGATCTATCCCATTTTACGTTGTACTTGTAGTGTCCATCCACTATTTGTTTTCTTTTAAAAGACTCGAGATACATAGAACGTCGGTGGTTCCTCTTATTATACTGGTCTCTATTTGTTTCTCTAAAGTTTTACTGTCAGTTAAGAAGTTATTCTATAATATATAAAAATAAACTGATTATTATCCGGAAGTTTTATTCGTCTTTAATTGATTTCTTTATTTACCTATTAAGATGTTAGTATCAACATCTAAATCGTACGAAAAGAGTTTTAATTTTCTTGTCAATCTGTTTTTCTGTCCTTTCTATGTGTTATAATCTCATTACCATAGTCCGATGATTTGGATTATTTATGAACGTCTTATGAAAGGGGTGTTTTATTGTGTTATGTATAATAAAAGTCACTTCTCCCTGGTAATTTCCTCTGGTTACTGTAAAACCCACTATTTTATATGAGTGATTTAATTACTGATTTCAGTATGTGATATTTAATAAACCGTTTTTAATTTAAAATTTATTTTTTCTTCGAGAGTTTTTTTTCATTTTGGGTCTATGAACCTTTAATTTCTTAGGTAAAATTTTGTTCGGTAACTAGTTTATTGTTTAGTGTACCCTTTAATATTTTGTATAGAATGATTTAGTAATATTTTATATAGTTTAATACATGAATTTTGTCATGAACCTCCTGTAAAGTTTCGTAATTTACGAATATTATCGTTGATTTGTTTTCAGATTTTAGTCATTGGAATTTCAATTAGAAATCATTTTGACTTTATATCCTATTTCATACATTTCCTGTGATTTTTTTTTTGTATTTTTTCTTATGTTTATTCAATTTATATCGTTTGTCTCTTTAAAAATTTTCAGTTTCGATAGAGTAACTTTTATGATTACTTAACCTATTTGTGAATCGTTCTTACTCCTTCTTTCTTCTCTTGTGTTTAACGGTCAAAACTTTTACTTTTTCCCAATAGTGACCTAAAATGTCTACTATTTTTCTATTTTTTAAAATGGGATTCTTCGAACTAGTTCATAAATTTTATTTGTTTAATAAAAATTTTTGTGTCGAATGATTTGTTTGATCTTTTTCTAAACTTACAGATATTAAACAAATATTCTGTTTAAATTACGAATAGTTTTCGAAGGTTATTTCAAGTTCAGGGTCACTAAAATGACAATTTATCGGAGTTTATAAATTATTTTTTACAAATTTTTTAATAATCCGAATATGTTTGACAAAGTCTTTTATGTTGTCTTGCATGAAGAGTTAAGTGAGAAGTTTCTGTCGGATTAGGTTATGGTTTTTGAGTGTATCAGAAAAAGAAGTCAAATCAAGTCAACGAGTCAACACAGATTGAGAAACATTGGGTACCTGACGTTGTGTGGTCCGGAGGGACAGGTAGGTAGTGGTTGAGGACCTCAAATGGGTTTGAGTCCAGATAACTCAGTTACTACGGTAGGTTGAGAGTAGGAGACAGTAAGGGAAGAGGAGAACGGAAGTTAGAAAGGGTCGTAGTCCCTGAAAAGTTTACTCAGTGGAGAAGTGTAGTGAACCGGTTTGATAACCTTAAAGTCGAAATCGTACTTACATAATCATAAGGTACTTATGATTAATCATAAGGTTACTTATGAGTCCTGACTAGAGGAAATCCTACCTGACCAACCTAGAAGAACGTCAGGTTCCCTGAGACTCTCGACAGAGGTTGTGGTACCAAGTTTTCGTAGTTAAGAAGACGTGAGTCGAAAGAAATATCAGGTTGAGAGTGTAGGTATGTACTGATGACCTTTTCGGTATGGGAACTGATCTACCTGGAAACAAATGTTTCATTACAGAGACGAAAAGTTATACGAAAGATCCAACCAGTATTGAAAGGAAGGTTCCTCATTCACAGAAAATTAAAGTACCGACGTCAGTGGTAGACGTCACTAAAACCTCTGGGGGTTTTATTTCAGTCGGTGACAATCACAAAGGGGTAGATAAACGGTACTTCATTACCCTGGCCTACGGCACTAGAAACAAAATACTGACAACTCGAAATTCGGTTTAAAAAGTGGGAGGAGAAAGTGAAAGTAGTTCTTTGAGAAATCAAAAAGAAGTAAAAGACGGTATTCCCACCACAAGAGACGTATAGACTCTAATAACTATATAAATCTCAAATTACAGAATATTTGTTGTGTCATAGTTTAGGTCTTTATATATTATTCATACCGTGTAGTAAAGGTTAACCGTAAATAGGTCTCACGTACTGTAAATTAAATTGTAAATTTTTTAGTAGTCACATTAATTCGTATAATTATCTTACTCTTTTTGACTTCCTAGTAAAGTGTACGTTTATTAAATTATAAGTAGAATTAAGTACTAATTTTTTTGTAACACATTGGATCTTTTTATTTAATAATATTGAAGGTGTAAGACTTTTTCTTGTAGAAGTTTAGAAGACACCGAATGTATAAATTAAGAATTTATAATCTAAGAAAGAAGGATTTTAACCTTTGTTCGATTCTTTGAGTCAGAGTATTAAAGACAAACTGAGACATGATCTTATGGATACTATTATTCCGTTTTTTTTCATGTTTCTTAATTTAAACAGAAATATTTGTTGTATGTTACTAACGACCATATCTTTTAGAGTTCCTTTGGTGTTGTACGGAAAATCTTGATGATTCGTTTAAATCGTCAGTGTCATACAATTCATTAGTATTATTTAGTTAATAAAAAATATATACTACTCATATAATAAACTTTTATTTTAAGGTTTCAATAAGGTAAATATAATCGTAGTCCTTCGGTTTACGAATCCTTATGTAAATTGTTTATGTATGTTCTGAAACTGTCACTTTGAGTTCTTCATACCACTCTCTTTAAATTTTCTAGATTAATTACCTCTCTGTAAGGTACAAATATCTAACCTTTTATAACAGTTCTGTAGTTAAGAGGAATTTAATAAAATATCTTAGTTTGTCAACATTAGTATTAGGATCGTTCAAGAAAATATCTTCAACTATTCAATGAGGATTTTAAGTATATCTTTAAGTCTCATTGATCTTACAGGTTTCGTTATAATGTTTGACTCTTGTTTTATCTTCCTGACTATGATGGACTGACGTTTTGAATAATGTTTTCAAGTCATTACTTTATTAATTACTTTCAATTATAGTCATCTTATGTCATAAAAAAGTTATAATATATCATCAAAATATAGTTGACCTTTAGTTACGAATAGTTTGAGTTTTTCCTTTTCATTATCTACGTTTTTAGATCAATTCAGTCATAGTGACGACTCTTACTTACTTTTTTTTTTAATAAAGAGGGTGATGATGACAAATGCGACCGAGTCAAGAAGGGTACTCCCGTTGTCGAACGACCACCTTTGGGGTGTTGTTAAACCCGGAGGGTTCAGGTCAAACAAAAAGTGGGTGAATAAGTCTCATAAGCCCATAGTTACGTTCAGAATGTTACAGTTGAAAAGTATTAAAGAGGAAAAGAAATCTTATTTCAGGGTTGGAACTACATTTGATGGGTCTGGTTTAACCTAGACGAGGTAGGAAAAGAGATTTTAGAGTAAGGTCTACTGGGAAAATAGGAGTGAAAAACTCGAGGTCAGTATGACTTAAAGGAAGGTCAAAGAGATGAGAAGTATGATAAAAAGACGAAGTTTCGTAAAAACGGAAAAGAAAGTTATACGGACCTTAGAACAGATGGGGATAGTGGGTGGTGGTATTGAACCAACGATTCCTACTGAAAGAATAAGTCCAAAATCCAAAATTTTAGTTCTTGGTGAATCCCGGGCACACAATTTTGACGACTTCGGGTGTAACGGATCTCGCGGCAAGAGACGCTGTTCTCTTCGGTGTTGTTTCTCTTCGAGTGTGTGGTGTTGATCTCTTATCGGGAGCGAGTGGAGTTCATCTCTTTCGGGTGTACGTCGTTAATTCTGGGTTGTATCGGTGTTTATATTTATTTACTTAAAAATTTTCTTTTCTTCTTGGTACATCCCTTTCAAAGAGACTGTATGTTCTAGGTTAGACCAGAAATATGATAATATTAGAGTGCCGTAGTACATGAAGAAGTATCTTCATAAAGAAGTAGAGAAAAGTAAGACTAAAGGGTAGAGAGTATGAATGTCAAGATACCATATTAAACCGTACCGGTTTCCGTAGAACCTTTAAGTGGCTTCCCTTCCAACGTAACTCCCATACATATATATCAAAACCTAACCACCTCGAATAAATATACCAAAAGACAGTGAAGGAACTACCGTTGTAACAAGGTTTGACAGTTATATGTCTTTACCGAAGGTCATTATAGGGATGTCCCATAACAATAACACTGAGCTTTCATTTCCCACCTACAATATACCCGAAGAGTCCACCACGATCACCAATTTTCTAGACGGACGGTTACATCCACTGTCTATCTTCTCTACACCCAATTTAGGGACCTAACCCTTCTAGAGGACCTCCTCCCGTACCTTGGGTGAGGTCCTAAGGACGGACCTCTTAAGTTTAAGGTACCTGTCTCCTCGGACCGTCCGATGTCCGGTATCCCAGTGTCTCTCAATCTGTACTGATTTCGTTGAATCGCACGTACGTACGTCTACCATATATGACTTTAATTGCAGAGGATGTCTCAGGTCGTAGACTTCACACACCTACCACTGGTTCCTTGTTTCAAACTCTATACTTTACAGTCTTCGGTTGGACATCTTTTATGGTCAAAATAAGTAAGTCTTCTGTTCATATTGTTGTCATCGGAGGCACCGGTTTCATATACTGTTTCATTAACTTATTTAATTAGAAAAATTTTCTTAAATCCTAAAGAAAGGAAGATGATCGAGACCCCAAGAGGTAAAGAAGGAAAAGATCAACGAAATCCACATCTCAATCCAATAAATAAACTGAAAATTTCCACTGTGTGACTATATGTGTCTTACAGTTGTTTTTTTTTTCTTAAATGATAGAAAGAAGTGTGACTATTCATTTAACTACGAGTTCAATAAAAAGAATGTCTACTATTCATATTCTTTGATCTAATTGTAGATCTAAAAAGGTGACTTAAAGGTAGACTAAGACTAGTATTGCTCCAAGATATTCGGAATCCTTTCCAAAAAAAAAAAAAAAAAAGGTTTAGTGTCAAATAGGAGATATAAACTTGTTTCAATGAATTAAACCTCATCCGTTACCGTGGGGTGAGGTCATGAGAACGGACCTTTTAAGGTACCTGTCTCCTGGGACCATCCGACGTCAGGTACCCCAGCAACTCCCAGCCTGTCCTGACTTTCTGAAGTGAAAGTGAAAAGTGAAAGTACGTAACCTCTTCCTTTACCGTTGGGTGAGGTCACAAGAACGGACCTCTTAGGGTCCCTGCCTCCTCGGACCACCCGACGGTAGATATCCCAGCGTGTCTCAGCCTGTGTTAACTTCACTGAATCATATCGTATGAAGTAAAGTTTATGAACTCATTTTATAACCCCACAAAAAGAAAGTATTTATTAGAAACTTGATACTATGAATTAAAGAACCTTTTTCGAGGTCATTATGAGTTCAGGACGTTATAATGAAGGATTCCGTCTTCTAAGTACCCTTGACTAAGTTTCGGTTACTCATCTTTGGAAATAAAGAAAATACAAAATACGTTATGTGGAAAGGAGATGTAAAATAATTTTATAAGTTGTACCAAATTTTTTTTTTTGTTTTTGACCTTTCTTTGACACAAAGGACATTTAATACAAACAAACGTATATTGTTACAAATTTTCTGATACTCACTCAAACACTCTTCTGACATAACCATTAATATAGTTCACAGTACTTTAAAGTCAATAAACGAAACATAACAAGTGTAAAAGTATTGAGACACCACCCACACACACACGTACGTGAGTCAGTGAGTTAGTACAGACCGAGAAACCCTGGGACACCTGACATCGAACGGTCTGAGGAGACAATTATCCTAAAGGGTCGGTCTTATGACCTTACCTATCGGTAAAGGAAGAGATCCCTTAGAAGGGGTAGGTCCCTAGTTTAGGTCCAGAGGACGAACCGTCCAACCTAAGAAATGGTGACTCGGTGTCACTTCTGTCAGATATTTCTTTTAATGGATACTTACTACTGTACGATTTTTTTTATGGTCTTAGAAGTTCTTCACTTATTAGGTTCTAGGGACTGGTGATGATGATGAAAGAAAGTGAAGAAGATGACGATAATCACTGTGATGATGATTAATGATAATAATAAATGGAGGAAGTTTCATCATTTACTCTTAATCGACATAAAAGGTGGTTTTCATGTAAAGTTTGGGTTTATATAATGAAACGTCTTGGTAGTTCGTACCCGTACAAATTTTAGTTGAAATTAAAAACAAGTTAGGGACCCAACCCTTCTAGAGAACCTCTTCCTTTACCGTTGGGTGGAGTTATAAGGACGGACCTTTTAGTCTCCTGCCTCCTCGGACCATCTGATGTCAGGTATCCCAACGTTTCTCAACCTGTGTTGACTCGTTGAAGTGAAATTAAAAACATCCCTATTATACGGGAGTAAAAAAAGAAAAAAACGTAATCGAGACACCAGTCTCTCGTAAGTCTCTTACGACTAATTATTTTTCCGTTCTACCTTATAGATTGTCCCGACATAAACTTTAATAAGAAGAGACGAAAATTTTACTAGTAAACCATTGATCTCTTGTCAAATGATATAATCCTTAGTGACACCAGTCTAAAGAAGTGATCACAAGTAAACATTCCGTGAACGTTTAATGGTACAGATTCCTTTTTAGTTGTTTCATTTTTACGTTGGTATTTTTTCCTCCTCTATAAACGTTTGGTATATAAGTTTTTCTTCAATCATAGATTTTATATTTCTTTGAGCATGTTGAGTTATCACTTTCTGGTTTATTGGACTAAGTTTCTACCCGAACTTATCTATAAAGAGGTTTCTTTTATACGTTTACTGTAAAGACAATTCTTTCCATATACTTTTTTACAAGTTGTAGTGATTAGTAGTCTTTTTATGTTTACCATTGGTGTTATTAAAGAGTAAAGGGTAATTTTATGAGTAAGGATTTTTTCTATCACAGTCACTTTTACATTCTTTAACCTTGGGAACATGTAACAAAGATTCTTACATATTGCCACATCGGTGACACCATTTTTCATACCTCGAAGGAGTTTTACAATTTTTATCTTAATAGGTCGTTAGAGTACAGATCCATATATAGATTTTCTTAACTTTAGTCCTACAGTTTCTCTATGGTCGTAAGGATACAAGTAACGTGATAAGTGTTTTCATCTTTGTACCTTTGTTGGATTCTTAGGTAGTCGTATACTTACTTATTTCTTTTACTCCACATATATATATATATGTGTATGTATGTATGTATGTTACCTTATGTATGTATGTATATATATATATGTATATATGTATGTATATATGTTACCTTATGACAAGTCTGAAAATTTTTCTTCCTTTAGGACGTTATACACCGTTACACCTTGGACATTCTATCATACGATTCACTATATTCGGTTAGTACCTGTTTATAATGTACTAGGGTGAATATACGTAATAGATTTATCCGTTTGAGTATCTTTGTAATCTGATTACCAAAGGTCCCTTACTCCCTCTTCTCTTTTACCCCTCAACTCAACAAAAGTCACTGGTTTAGGATCTCTAAACAAGATGTCTCAACAAGGATTTCTATATCATGACATAACACGTGAAAATTATTAAATAACTCTAAAATAGAGAATAATTTCACAAAGATGTCTTTCTTTCTTCCACCCCCTCGTTTCCCATCCTCCTCTCTCCCTCCCTATTATTATTCTTCCCGATTGTTATTCTTCCCTCCTTCGCCTGCACGTCATCTCTTTTTTTACGGTTCAGGAGGGGAGGACAAAAGACCACTAGAAATAACACCTCCCTAATATACCTGAAAGCACCACAACAAAACATAATTAAATCAGTTAATAGTCTCCTAAACACCCTTTGAGACTGATTTCCTTACTATGACTCAGGATGTAAATTTATCTCTCCCCTTTTTTTAGGTTACGTCAAGTACTTAAACCTTCTAGACTGAGTTACAATTATATGTGTTTTTATTCTGCTCGATTTACTCGGTCTTTGATAAAAAAATTTGACACTGATAAAGGTAGGAATATAAGTCGTTTAATGACTTGTTTGATATAATGTAGAAGTCGAAAGATATAAATATGACAATCGGAAGACGTAAGGTCTTAAGGTATCGTAAAACAAAGTTTTACACGAAACATTTAATTACACTACAATTGATCCCTACACTCAAGTTTTTCCAAGGGAGAGAATCTAAAGATTTTACTTTTAGACTGAGTTTTAGTTTCGGACAGAAAATTCGTTTGTTTCACTCGTCTATACTTGGACCCATTTAAACTCCCGATTCTCTACCGAAGATACACTATATTTTATAATAGTAATGTCGTTAGACGTAAAGATCGTAATCTTGAAGGAACAGTTTTACTCTTGGTTTACCTCTCTCTTCTGTTGGTTCAAAGTAGAGATCTGTAGATAGAGTACGTTACCTTATCTACTTTATCGTTCATATCTACTTTATCCACCTTACATTACTTTAAGGTGGGTCCGGGACCTTTTGTACTTACCTCCTTTAAATAAATTAATTATCAAGATATACAAAAAGTAAGAGTCCATTCTATGTTTATTACGACCTTTTTTCTCTTGTTTTGATTTTGTTACTCTCTCTTTAGTGTCCGTTAAAAAAAGAATCAAGGTAGAAAAAAAAAATTTAAATTTAAATAAATAAAATTAACTTCCGATTAATGAAATGTCCTCTTCCGTCACCGTAGGGTGAGGTCATGAGAACGGACCTTTTAGGGTACCTGACTCTTCGGACCTTCCGAAGTCAGGTACCCCAGCGACTCCCAGCCTGTGCTGACTCGCTGAAGTGAAAGTGAAAAGTGAAAGTATGTAACCTCTTCCTTTACCGTTGGGTGAGGTCACAAGAACGGAAGTCTTAGGGTCCCTGCCCCCTCGGACCACCCGACGGTAGATACCCCAGCGTGTCTCAACCTGTACTGACTTCACTGAATCATCATCATCATCATTAATGAAATGTTATGACATAACCAAAACGGTATGTACTTAGACGGTACCTACATGTGTACAAGGGTTAGGACTTGGGGGGAGGGAGGAGGGAGGGGTATAGTAGAGAGACCCAGTAGGGTCACATGGTCGGGGTTCGTAGGACATAGGACGTATCTTGGATCTGACCACTAAGCAAAGAATATACTATAATGTGCAAAGTTACGGTAAGAGGGTTTAGTAGGGTGGGAGAGGGAGAGGGTGTCTCAGGTTTTCAGACAAGATATGTAGACACAGAGAAAACGACAGAGCGTATGTCCCAATAACAATGGTAGAAAGATTTAAGGTATATATACGCAATCATATGACATGACCACAAAAAGAAAGACCGAATGAAGTGAGACATATTAACCGAGGTCAAAGTAGATGGAGTAATCTTGACTAAGTTTACATAAGAAAAATTGCCGACTCATTATTTATGAGGTAACACATATACATGGTGTCGAAAGAATAGGTAAGAAGACAACTACTTGTAGATCCAACGAAGATACAGGACCGATAATATTTGTCACGACACTACTTGTAACCCCATGTGCACAGAGAAAGTTAAGACCAAAGGAGTCACACATACGGGTCGTCACCCTAACGACCCAGTATTCCCAGGTAGAAAAAACGTTCCTATCTCGCTGTCCAATCTCTTTTCAGAACTTTATAACCCTTCTCTTGATAGTTTTTATTTAACAAGGACGTAATTTTACGTGAAGTAAGAGACAGATCGAGTTCCACTACTTCTATCGTTTACATAAAAATTTTGATGTTTTATATGAATATCGTTTGGGTTTCTGGTTTTGTTTGTCAAAAAACAGTGAATTTCCTAGTACTTATACGTACTTGATGAAAATATTTAGAAGGTTTACTCATTTACTGTCAAAATGTCATTAGTGACTTGAGATTATAAATATCTTTTGACTGGTAATACTTATGTATTAATAAGACAATACAGGTGAGATCATTTTACTTTCTGATAAACAAGTAAATGGTACTATATTCTTAGAACAATAGAAGGAATGGTACGTCTTTACTTGACTTTGTGAATCTTTTAGACACTTATCTTAAGGGTCAAATCCCTGAAGGGACCACCAGGTCACCAATTCTTATGTGAAATGTTATATCCCCTGCACCCAAACTAGGGATTAGTCCCTTGATTCTAGGGCGTATGGTACCCCGTTGACTCGGGTACGTAACGTTGATAAGTCGGACACGTGAGACCTCGGGGACTCGGTATTGATCTCTCAGATGTGTCTCGATGTTTCTTAGGTACGTAACGTGGTTTATCTAGGACGTACGGTGTCGTCTCTAGGACTCGACGTTGATTTTGGGTTGTGTCAGTTTTTATTTATTTAAATTTTGTTTTTCTTAAGAGTCAAATCTCTTTTATATAGACAAACTCTAATCACACTTTCAAATCAGTGAGTCAGTACAGACTGAGAAACGCTGGGACAACTGATATCGGATGGTCCGAGGAGACAGGTACCCTAACAGGTCCGTTCTCATGACATCATGAGAAGAAAGGAAGAGGTCTCGTAGAAGGTTGGGACCCTAACTTCGGCCCAGAGGGTGTAACATCCGTCTGTGAAATGGTAGACTCGGTGGTCCCTTTAGGACTTTGATCATATGAATTAAACTTAATGATACGGATATTTGTATATTAAATGAAGTAATTATCGTTTTGACCCAAACTGAAATTAACCTTTCTAAAATATTTCATAGAACTACCTTTACCTGTGGAAATAATGAGAACGTTTAAAGCGAGACTTTCAGACTCACAAACACTGTTATAACTGTAAGGAAACATTCTCGTTAATGTGTAAACTAACACAGTAAATAAGAACTACTACGTTACCCCCGTAATACTAATGTCAAAACTCATCCTTAATCTTCCCAAATCGTTTGTATTATTCTTAGTAAAAAGAATCTAATGAAATCGTTTTATTTAATCTCTTTTTCATTACCCTTAACCGTAAAAATGTATAATGAAATTTTAATTTTAACTACTCATAAACAATTTTGTTTTTTTCTCCTACACTAATTGTGGAAAAACATAAAAAATTCCCTTTCTTACAAGGTCAATAAATATAGTATGTATCATCTTTATCGTTTCTAAAATCTTTTCGACTCATTTCGTTAAGTGTGAAAAAGAATTATATGGTTATTAATTGATGATTAGGAGTATATGATAAACGACACACGGAGGGTGACAAGAATCACGAAATAAATATATTGAAACTAATAATCAGCTTAGGATACTACATTCGACATACTAATGAGTATAAATTGTCGACTCCTGTGACTCAGTGTTTCTTCATCGTTTTAGTGAGTTTCGATGTGTCGACTTGTTTTTAAGTCCGGAGTCATAAGACCAGATCTTAGACTCACGAATTAGTTCTACGAATTCTTGAGTGTAAGAGGGTGTCATGTCAACTGGTTATCAATTTGTCTTCTGTCTTTACGTTAGTGTTCACCAGGTAGTCAAGTCGACAGCGAGTCAGTACAGGCTGAGAAACGCTGGGGTACTTAGTGTCGTGTGGTCCGGAGGGACAGGTAGTGGTTGAGGGTCTCAAGTGAGTCTGAGTGCAGGTAGCTCAGTCACTACGGTAGGTCGGTAGAGTAGGAGACAACAGGAGAAGAGTAGGACGGGAGTTAGAAAGGGTCGTAGTCCTACAAAAGTTTACTCAGTCGAGAAGCGTAGTCCACCGGTTTCATAACGTCAAAGTCGAAGTTGTAGTCAGGAAGGTCACTTGTGGGTCCTGACTAGAGGAGATCTCACCTGACCAACCTAGAGGAACGTCAGGTTCCCTGAGAGTCCTCAGAAGAGATTGTGGTGTCAAGTGTTCGTAGTTAAGAAACCACGAGTCGAAAGAAGTGTCAGGTCGAGAGTGTAGATATGTACTGGTGACCTTTTTGGTATCCATCCCGTTTTGATGTCTCCAGGGTTTACCATTTTATCTCTGTACTGTTGGAAATTTGAAAGTTTACAGATTATTCTAAGGAAACATGCCAGAAAGTTTAAAGTGACGTTTAGAAACCATGTTTTATTCGGTGTTCGTGATATTAATCTAAGTACAATATCTATTCCTTTGTCTCCGAATTATTCCTATCAGTCCTGAAGGGACCATCATTGTCACGTAAGTTTTAGGAGGACGGTTACGTCCCCCGTACCCAAGCTAGGGACCAGGTCCTTCTAAGGTGTACGGAACCTCGTTGATTCGGACACGTCGTGTTGATGACTCGGACTCGAGATCTCAGGTACTCGGTGTTGATGACTCGGTCGCGTGGATCCCGGACACGAGACGTTGTTCTCTTCTATGGTTACTCTTCGGACGTGTGACGTTGCGCCTCATTACGGGCGAGCGACGTTGATCTTTTTCTGGGTCAAGTCGGTTTTAATTTTTTTAATTGTTTTAATTTTTGGTTTTCTTCGAAAATCCGTTGAGTGAGTCATAATGTGTCACAATCTCGAGTTTTAATTTTACCCTAAGGTTTAGGGGTCACCCGTAAGAATCGGTCCTACTTGGTGTTCAGAAACGTTTAGTAAAGTAGAAAGACTAGGGGTAAAGAGAAGTCATATCCCTTTTATAATTAAATCTAATAGAGTTATAAAGTCCGACTGTAAAGGTGTCAATGTTTACAGTACATGAATTACTGGTGTATCCTGTAAAATAAAACAACGTCGGAACGTTTTCCTACTGGAACCAATTCTCACTCTTCACACATCTACCTGAATGATTATTTTAAGTAAAGATAGTCTTGTGGGTGAACTTTACGAATGGGATTACTCCTACTATGTATTTTTATTTCTTTTATTGATTCAGTACTTTATAAAAATTAGATTATATATAAGGAGGTTTATCTTTTATAACTAGAAGATTTTTACATAAAAGTTAATATAAATTTAAGAGTAACTGAAAAAAAATAGAATACTCTCTATCGTTACTAGATCTTCAGATCCTAAGATGGTTCCAAAACTAAAAGTAAACCACTCAAACCTTAAATTTCTAAGATTGGTTTACATAATTCTAGACACAATCTACGAGAAGAAAAAAGACATAGAGAGAGAATGGAATTTAAGGAATGTTAGATAATTTTCGAAATTCCCACCCCCCTCTCACCTTTATTTATGAGGGTCTTATTATACCATACAGTTCTTACTCATGCACAAAAGGGATTTCAGTCACACTTTACACAACTTAAGGAGACTCTTTTGTTGATACATTTTCGTTTCCGATAATATAGAAATTCGTGTATTAAATGAAATATTTACATTCGTGTATGTATAAGTGGTAGGATACCCTTATTTTGTCTTGTACATGTGACCTCTTAAAACAAAGTCGTCTTTCATCTTATAATACTACATAGGTTTAATAGGTAATGTCTTTTTTTTAGAGAGGTTTATTCTACTCTTTGAGTATATCAAGAATATCAGTTGTGACTTCATTCATGAAGTTATGTATAAGAAACTGTTTACCACGGTTTTAACCTCGATAAACAAAGTATATATCGTTTTGGTCGTTTACTTCTAAAATCTTTTCGACTTTTTTTGTAAAATGTGTAATAGAATTTATTAAAACATCAACATATAAAATAAATAAGTAGGACATATAAAGACATGGATTTGTAAGTACATCTTTTAGAGTTGGGGAAAGAAAAATTACAAAATACAGAAACAAAAAGGAAAATAAAACTATAATATTTCGATATATCAGTAGGTAAGGTGAGGATCGATAGTTAGTACGACTTCAGAGTTTACAGAATTCGAAGTATTTTATTCCTATCAGTACGAGGAATAATAAATAAGTATAACTAGTATATTTTAGAATGTTTATTTCCATTTATGTTACGTTACAAGTAATCACAAAATATTACACACTAATTGTATAACCATTATATACACTAACTGATGAAAAACTTGGTGTCTTTTTATAAGTGCTCTTTCCTCTTTGTCTATTATTTACGAAGTTTCACAAATCATGATAAAAGAAATTATTCAGAGACTTAAACTTTTCTGTTTTTAATAAAATCGTAATCATTATAATCAGTTTTAAATGATTCCTACATATTATATAGTCCCGAATATGATTCTGCAAATTTACAAATATTTTATTGTAAGGAATTTTAATGGGTTACTCCATCAATGATAAAAATTTCTTTATTAAAATATTTTTTATTTTCATTTTACTTTCATCTAATCCTTTGAACAAATTTCGATATACTGAAGTGGTTTTTTCAACACTAAGTTAAGTTTTAGAGAGACTTAGGTTTGAGATACGAGAATTATACGAAATAAAATATTTGTACATTCATTTAATTTGTTCGGAGAATTCACGGATACTTTACGAATCATTCTATAGTTCCACAAATTGTCTACCTTGAGAGATCAAAAGTACCCATTGTTTTACGTATCTTGTCTTTAGACAACTCTTTAACATTTCCCTATTGAGGAAGGGAAAATCGTTAGTAAGAATTTTTCCCTTTATTACCAAAAATTCTACCACTACTTTTGTACAATTTTCTTTTTCAACTTTCGTTTTGGCACAGTATCTCACCTCTTTTTGTTCCTTCGTCAAGGTTACAGGTACTGACACTCATGTCTTTACGCACTACACGGCCTATCTACACTATCTTATGAAACATCTCCTATCTCTCTACATTGCTAACTTACATGGGGTGTATCCGTAGATAGATTTTGTCCAAGGACCAATTTTTTGTTTATCTTCCTCCAAATTTTGTCTTTTCACATATATGTTTCACGTTTATACTTTCCTCTTTCGTTGTTACGAAAATAAATAAGATCAAATGTAACAACTGGTAAATATTGCACTGACCGTACCAAAATCCACGGACTATCCTGTCACTTTTTTTACTTCTAGGAACGGGAATTATTAGGTCACATCGAATTCGTTCTGTTTAATAAGTAGTATCCGTTTATTTATTCGTACTTACTATTTACAATTTCTTTAGTAAATTTTAATTCATCCACCTTCCACTGTCATGGATCTCCGATTCCACTTCCTTTCGCAATCAACGAGTGAGCACAGGTTGAGAAACACTGGGACACCTGACTCGGGTGGTCCGAAGAGACAGGTACCCTAAGAGGTCTGTTCTTGTAGCCTCACCCATCGGTTCAGAAAAAGATCCCCTAGAAGAACCGGGACTAGAGGAAGTAACGACCGTCTAAGAAATGGTAGGCTCGGTGGTGTCTTCGGGGACCTACAGTAAACGTCAAATTATCTGACTCTAAATAACTCTTCCACTGAACTTGTATCTCTGTTCCCTTAACTTTCTCCACCCCAGACTATGTTTTTTATTTTGTGTGTTCCGACTTTAGTACAGTTTATTGAATCTTATAACGGATACCTCCTATACCTACCTTTATCCTAACCCCGTAGTCATTTTGACTTACTTACTAACTTGGTTATTTACTTATTTATTTACTTACTTTCTTATTTTATTTCTGTGTTTGTTCTCTATCTTGAAAGTGTCTTATTATTAGTGATCTTACGATCTTTTACTTCTTTTACTATGAACTATAAAACAGGGACTTTAGATTAGTGAAGGGGATTGGGTGGGTACTTCTTTGGTCACTATCACAGATGGAATTATAATTATCCTAACAGTCTAAATCGTTTATTGCATCCTATGAGTTTAAAATTAAGGTCTATTCATCGTTTACGTTAAATAAAAATCGTTCTCACACCAAGTACGGAATAAGTAGACAACAAATATGTACTATTATATTTATATTTATTATTTTATCCTTAATAAGTACCAAATAGACTTTAACAGTAAATTGACACACATGACATAAAATGGTCTGTTCGGATATAGGGTCAAGAAAAAGGTACAGTAGGGAAGGAAATTGGATTGACAGAAGATTAGGGGAAACCTACACAATAAGATACGATATAACTCTCCTACCACCACCACTTTCTTTTGGGACTCTTGTTAAAACCACGAATCCTTTGAAACTATTTTCGTAGTAAAACTCTATTCGAACTATGATTTCGGTGACACCTCTTTTCCTTATGTTCAAATTTTCTTATTTATCTTCTAAACTTAACTTACTACTTTATATCTTCCAGTATTTTCGAAATCGAATGTTCAAGTCAATCTATCATTTAAAAGTACCCCTTCCATCTCTCACAATGGTGTTTAAAATATGTCGTCGTGACAGATTATATTCATATTACGTTTGGTGTAAACACAAACATTTAAAAGACAGCACATTTGTTTTTTATTCGTTTGTCCATTTTTTCAAAATGATTATATAAAATAAATTGAGTTATATAGGTTTTATAATAGTAAAGGTATAATTATTTTTTAATAATTACTCTACAAAATGAAAAAATATGGTAAGTTTAGGTAAAAAAACGTGATTGAAGCTCCGTTACCGTTGGGTGAGGCCATGACAACGGACCTTTTAGGGTACCTGTCTCCTCGGACCATCCGACGTCAGGTACCACAACGATTCTCAGTCTGTACTGACTTGCTGAAGTGAAAAGTGAAAGTACGTAACCTCTTCCTTTACCGTTGAGTGAGGTCACAAGAACGGACCTCTTAGGGTCCGCGTCCCCTCGGACCACCCGACGGCAGATACCCCAGTGTGTCTCAACCTGTGCCGACTTCGTTGAATCGCCGTCGTCGTCGTATAGATTTAAACTTGATTCGGTGTAAATTTCACAAACTGTCGGGGTTCACCGATCACGAATGGTATATTCTACCGTGTCAAGATCTCTTCGTTATGATTTTGTTTAATTTAAATGTATATTCCTCTTATTTTCCCAAGAATTGTTTATCTGTATTTACATTATATATTATTGAGAACATCATCTCTGTATTGGTAAAATGATGTTCCTTTATTTTCGTTCTCATTTTCTTATACAGATCTCTTTTTATATTAACACTTCCTGAAAGTATAGACTATTTTCTGATCGTCCTTTATTTTCCAGACGGGACCATCGAGTCAACCTTTTCTTAGGTGGACGTTACTCCCTCTAGGACCAAGGTAAGGACCCAGTCTCTCTAGGGACCTCCTTCCGTATCGTTGGGTGAGGTCATGAGAACCGACCTCTTAGGAGAACTGTCTCCTCGGACCGTCCGATGACAGGTACCGTAGCGTTTCTCAACCTGTACTGACTCGCTGATTCGTGTCGTGTCGTCTATTTTTAGAAGGAGTATCCCTTGAACAAGACATTTACCACCTTAGACCCCTATACTAATAGTTTTCACCCATCTCAAAGTCCTGTGGGTTAGTCACAATCTTAGGACCATGACCTTGTTTCATGGATACTTTTGAGATCTCGTTTAAAAAAGTATCAACACTTTCAAACCTTTATGAAGGAAAACTTAATCCTTATTTTGAATTGAGTGATTAAGATACTTTGTAAAAGATTTAACTCATTGGTTGTACTTTCTTCTTTTTTTTTACACATACTAATATTTCTTTATTATCTGAGTAATAGGGTACCTATTACCATTATTTTTACTTATCTGTCTTTTAAGTTTTATTTTATATTTAATAACACTAATCTCGAAAGTTTTATCAGATATGTTTTAGTTATATGTTCTTAGTGTGACAAAAACTGTTGTCTTTATAGTTGTAGATAATTTATAGAAGTTTTAGTTTACCTTTCTGTACGGTTTAAGTATTTAATCTTTCGAGACACAATATGTCCACAGTTTACAGGTGTTAGTGGAATATCCAAGACATATAAAGTTGAATTTTATGTTGTTCTTAAAAAAAAAAATTCTCCGCTCTTAGATAAAGATTTTAAATGTGTCTTCAGTACCATCCGTCTTAAGATTTCTATAAAGAGGTTAAAAAGGACGAGATTAAGTATTACTCTAGAGTATGGACGTTAATATAATGTGTCGTTTTTCATAAAACGTCTACATTAATTCCAATAATTAGTTGATTGAAGTTCAGTTAGTTTTTCCACTTATATTGGATTAGTGTACACTGTAAAATTTTCACCTTTCAAAAAAAAAAAAACCAGACCGTCCATCGTGTTCTCTTTCCGTCTCTAAACTTCGTCCCCACTTACCTGTATAAAAAAGACTGAACCTTAATCTCTTGAAGTATACCTTTCCTAGACTATTGTCAACGAGATTCGATTATATTTGGGGGTCTGGTTTTGGTCGTTTCTTTGACCTTGGACTCAGTTTTTTACTATTCCTTCACTTAATGTCGTAGTCATTTAGACTCGTACCTTCGGCCAAAAGGGGACCTCTGATGTCCATTCTTGGTTTTGACCTACTCGGTAACTAAAGTCGGAATTCGTCCCTTGTGTCAATACTGTACGACCTGAAGAATGGTATCTTCACACTCAAGTCACCCACAACAAAATTTCGTAATAACATATATTTGTTAAAACGTATGTTCCATTTGTATTAAATTTCATACCAAGTTTTGAGAAATTCCATAAAGTCTCATTTTTCTTATTTCACCCTAACCTGATAGGGATGGTATTTAGTTCTATTAATATTTCGATATTAGTAATTACCTCACACTAGTCAGATACTTACCTTGATTTCTCTTGAGAATCTTTGACTATGTTACGATAAAAGTTAAACGAAATATAAGGTCCACCATAACAAACAGTGACCCCTTCCTCCTGGATAAGTTAATCATCACATCCTCGAGGACAAATAAGTGTAATCTTTTTTTCTTTAATCTAGGTCAGAAGAATGATGTGTCTCTTTAGTTAGGATCTGTTTATTTTTAAGATTTATAAATTTCAGTTTTGACATCTTGAAATGTGTCTTCTACATCCTCTCATAGAAATACTGGAGTCTCTTTCATTTTTCAAGAGTTGTTTTAGGTATCTTGTGTTATTTTTATGTATATTTCGTTGGTAACATTTTGATGTTGTAACGTTTTTTTTTTCAATGATGGTTTTGTTTTGGTATATAAAGAACTTTACAATAAATTCTTTTTCTTTAATCCAATATTTACAACTTTATATAAACGTTTCATGACTTTTTGATAAACATGATTTTTTTAAGTTTTAATCCATCATTTAGTCATAAAAAGATCTAATATATATATAATTTCTTCTATTTTTACTGTTTTTAATCCAATACGTTGACATTATTTCTTATCGTTATAATTCTACTTTTGTTACAGAGACACCAGAAGTACGAATTTTTCAAATGACTCCGAACCTTTAGGTCTCCAGTGTGGTCACTAACAGATTTAAAGTAATAATATTATAATAATATTATAAAATCGAAATGTCAATGGTTGTAAAAACGGATAATCTCAGTATTTTAACTCCTTATACTGTTATAGTTATCAACCAACAGTCAAACACTCGGTTGGACTCGAGAATTCTATTTATAGCGACTACTCTTATTTTTTATAGTAGTGAAACTTTTGTGTCTTGTAATAAAACTTTTACATTTGTCCGAGTATGATATTCCGTTGGTATAGTTTTTTTTTTTTAGGGGAAAACAACGACTAAGGGGTATGTTGAATAAAACCTTGTGGGGAGAGAGAAAAGGAAGGTTTTGAAATTCATGTTTATAGAAGAGAAACCGAAGGGTTCGTCGTGATTGCCATTTCTTAGGTAAACGGTTACATCCTCTAAGTTTTCTGTGCCCAGACTATGGACCCAGTCCTTCTAGGGGATCTCGTCCTTTACCGTTGGGTGAGGTCCTAAGAACGGACATTTTAGGGTACCTGTCTCCTCGGACGATCCGATGTCAGGTACCGCTGAGTTCCTTAGTCTATGCTGATTCGCTGGTCGTATGTGCGTGTGGAGACGGAGACGAATACAGTAAGGAGCAGAGAAGAACCGAGAATATACAAAAAAAAGGGGAAATGAAAAGAGGAGAAAGAGATACAGGTTTAGGATGTATATGAAATCTCTTCAGGCATTTCTTTATAATTAAGTAAAAAGTAAGTAAGTTTTTAAACAATAACTTCTCGGTGATACACGGTTCATAAACTTCGTGTTGTCATCTAGTCTATTGAACGGAGATTGGGAAGTGTACGTGCGTAACGATCTAACCACACCTCTGTTTATTATTTATTCGTTTAGTTCATTTAAGTCCAACGAGACTCCCTTTTTTCATTTGTCTCACTGAACTGAACTATTTTTGATTGACACCTTCATCTTTAGATATAATGTATGTTATATAGGACTCCTCGTAAAGAAAGGAATTATATGACTTAAAGTACATACATTTACATATATATATGTAAGTGTGTGTATATGTACTTTCACACATACCCGTGTGTATATGTGTGTGTTCATACATACACGTGTGTTGTGTATAAGGAGAGGATAAGTACTGACACAAAGGTCTGTAGTGTCAAGTACAAACTAAGTAGTCAAATAGGTTCATGGAATGATATTATCATTGTTTTGTACCTATTTACAATGGTCGAGTTGTTTTCCACGTCAGTAATCAATGATTTATGGAAAGAGGAGATAAAGGTTCCAACGGGTCGAAGTCCATTGGAACCGGACTTGAAGGAGACGGAAGAGGTAGTACGAGAAAGGGTAGTCACATTTAAATTTCCTTTTGTAGAATATAAAGAATATGATGAAACAGTTTTCCGAAGGGAACACCGAGTCGACCATTTCTTAGGTGGTCGTTACGTCCTCCGGACCCAAGTTAGGGACCCAACTCTTCTAGGAGATCTCTTCCCTTTCGGGTGGGTGAGGTCATAAGACCGGACCTCTTAAGGCCCCAGCGTTTCTCGGTCTGTCCCGACTCGCTGAAAGTGAAAGTTAAACAGTTTATTATCTTTGTAAATTTTTAGAATCCCATTTTAATTAACTTAAAAAAAGTATTACTGTTAGAAACTAAGATACATTAAGAGACTTAAAGATTAGTAACTGTATCCTTTATCAGGATATACAAACTTGGTCATCACACAAAAGATATTCTGACAGCTCCAGAGTAACGTACCATCATTTTGACGAAAAGTCTTTCAAGTATGATTAATTTTGTGTGTGGTTGACAAATACCCGGACGGACAGAGATGGTTTTGTTTCTCCTTCCTAAATTAGAAAATTTGTAAAAAGACAAAACCTTTCTTAATTTTTTTCCAAGGAAATATATATATAAAAATCAAAGTAAAGGGAATACAATATTTACTTTAATTCGATAAAAGTATACGAAGAATAATAAAACATCAAAAATATGAAACTTTAGAGAAATGGTAACAACTGGTAATTTTTTTTCTTTCTGAAATCTCAAAAGTTTTAAGAAATTGAAGACTTAAAACCTTTTCATAAAGGCGTCAAGTGATAAATAGTAAATTAAAACAATTATTACTGAAAACTACATATTTACGAAAATTTAAAGTTAAGTTCACATAACTAGAATGGCAACCACTAACAGAGACAACTAAAGTATGAAATTTTTAGACAATACGAATCTTCAGATGTCTAATGGGTTTCATTAATAGGTTTAACAGTAAAGTAATACTATATTAAAATCGAAATGTAAATGGGATTTAACTGAAAGGTAATTAAATACTAAATCGAAGATTTAAAGGGACAACTTATATAAAACCATATACTATACTTTACCCCTAGATATAATGACAGGAGAGGATTTCTATCGGTTATAAGATTAAGGTAAATATTAGTAAAACGTTTACCAAACGTTATAAAATAATTATGATGTATATGACTTAAGAAGTATCTTATGTATATATATGTATACAAAGACACAAAAGACAAGTCAGGTAAATAGATAGAACATACATGACTATCTATAAGAACACACGTGACGACAAAGTACATAATACAGAAATACTATACAAAGTTGTGATTATGTAAATTTTACTGAACGGGCTCGGTGGATTCAATATAAAGAGAAAATACAGTACAACCAATGAAAAATCGCCGACTAACACTTCTTTAAAAAAAACAGTAAGATAGAAGTTGATCCAGTGGACGAGTAAGTAATGGTGATTCCTAATGTTTACAAAAATTAGCAAAATTTTGTATAAGATTTTATTACTAACGATTCTATGATATTTTATTGTATATCGGGATTTTTATTTAGAAATCGTTTCTTAGTGATTTAATTTGAAATGAGAAGAGATTGGATATTTTGTTAAATCATAAACCGAATACCTAGATGTAGATTTTTATCCAGTGCACTTCGGACACCATTCAGATCATAATTGTCATGGGGTCATAAGTCCGGGTCGTACAAATATACGAAATTTTGGTTACATACAGTGAGAGGTTATAAAAATGTTTTATCACTAACAGACATTCACACTCCCTCGTAATGTGTTTTGACTTACGACAAATTTATTATACTCTGGTGATAAGACCTTTTTTTTTTTCAGTAGTAAAGAATAAGTCTTGTAGGGATCCTTGTCACCTCTTAGTTCCTCCCTTTCCAATCCGTCCCTAACTTTGATTCCTTTCCCTTGACTCTACACATCCTTTTGTTGTCCACTCGTCTTTCCTTGACATCTCCACCCGAAACCCTTCCCTGACTCCTTTACAGTGGGGGTTGTGATAGACAGAAGGTGTCGAAGTCTGTAGGTATGGGTAGGTTCCTCCCCCTCTCTTTATCCTTTAGTTCGGATCATAGAACAATACATCTATAAAGTAAGATTGTTCCTCACAAAGTAAATTTATATTACGACAAACCAAACACGTTTAGACTTTGACTATGTAAACATTTCCAAAGAAACATGATAAAGATTAGATATTAAATTGTCTAAACAAGGTGGTCTTGTTTGTAAACGACTTACAGTACCTTTACCAAAACTTTTCATACAGTCGTTCTAGCGGAGACTTGTGTTGCCAACTTTTTCCGTCGTGGACACATGACTTTATGTGACTAGGTGGGTGTTTTACCCGTTACAAACTCTCTGTCAGTCACACCGTCGGTGCGAACAGAAGAATATTTGTCAAGAAAAAAGACAGGAATTCTACACGGGAGTTTGAGAAGGAGTATAAGACGTGTTCGTTCCCCGTAATTAGTGTGTTCAGACGCACGGGTAAACAGGTCTTAACAACGGCTACTAGGTAGGAAACTTATTGAATATGAGGACTGGAAAGACTAGTTATTCTACTTACTATTTCCGTCTCCGAACACCAAATGTAGAAGCATCTTCAACGCCAGAGGAGATTCAACAATTTTATTTATTAAGGAAATCACAATAAGTAACGGAGGACGTTCGCTATAAACATACACGTACCCTCACTCTACATCACGTAGAAGAATGGAAACTACAAACAAGAACAAACCCCCGACGAGAAAACTGTTCGAAAGTTTTCGGGGGATGATACTTACAGCTTAATTCATGGGAATACTTATACGTACTTGTATTTGGAGTATATGAGTAAAACCACCGATGAGTGACACGACCCAACGGGACCTTCGGTAAGGTTTACCAAAACTAAAACGCAAACTCTAAGAATTACCACCATTAATAGACAACGTCGGTACGTCATGGTTTATACTACGCACAATCTCTATGAAATTTTTTATTATTATTTTTGCTGATTTCTACGATTAAGGGTGTAAAATCAAGGATGTCCCGTTAATCGGGGATCATTACTACAAATATAAATATACGTTTACAAAGTCCTTTTTACTTAGAATTGTCTCTGAAGTATAGTTATGGTAACCCTCTACTCTCATAAGGTAGACAGACATCTTTTACGGACGGTAATCGAGATGTACATCGGATAAAGACATTATCTTTGATAAATTAGAATTCATTAAGTAAGAAGTAAAACACAATAAAAAGGAAGGAAGACAAGAAAATAATTCTGAGAATTGATTACATGTCATACACGTCGAGAAGTCCCGGATGTGTTTCCACGGGACGGTATAAAAGAAGACTCATAGTAGACAACAAACTTAATAATGGATTACAGGAGGGGTAAGGAGTAAAACCCTATTATTAGCTCATTGGTTTCGTCCGACGAGTTCCCCGTGAATGAGTAATTATAGGAGACAACCTCCCTAACGACGTTGTACTTTTCTATCTTTATATTACTTCTTCGTTTGAAAACGTAATTTCAACCTTGAAAACAGGTCGGAGACCGGGCACGTACCTCTTTGACTTTGAATGTCTGTATGATACTTGAACTTGAAGAACAAATTAGTCTCCATCCCTTGTCCGAGTCAGTGACGTTGAAGGATACCGTTACTAGTAAGAGATCCGTGAAGTTCTGTTCGAGAATTATGTCTCCCAAGGAATTATTGTCTAGCGAAACAAGATATTAGAGAAACACAGGAGGGAATTTGATCGTTAGCTGTTAATCAATGAATCGATTAAAGTAACCTATACGACGAACGAATCGATACGAAAAAAAAAAAAAAAAGGAACGTCTACATATTTCACTGTAGGTAATAATGTAAATCCTTAACGACAAACCAGGTACGAAATTTCTGGTCGTTCCTCGTCAAAGGAAAAGTCGATAGTCTTTATCCCAGAGATTTTGGTACTGATGTCTTTTGTTTTTGGTAATTGACTTAGATCTTAACATCTCCAGATGAGTTAATGACACTTTGAATTCTAAAGCTTATTACTGTTTTCTTTTTTTTAGTTTCTCGTGACGTTATTCTTGCAAAACAGTATAGATATGGTAGAGGTATCGTCTTTAAGGAAATTCGTAACGTTATAAATTTCCGGTCACCTGGACGATTTGAATTGGTTCAAGTTCATATACCATTAATGAGTGTTAAAAGGTGTCATTTTCTCCGTGGGTGGACTGTTGACACATATGTGAAAAGGGGAAATTGGATCTCATTTGTTCATTCCTTCGGTGGAGTCTTAAAGTTTTATTCTTGATTTCACTGTGTTTATTGTTGTCCAAAGTTTTGTGTCTACGAGGAACAGTGAGTCTCAGTTTTAGATGTTACTTTCTCAGACCCTTTCCCTCTTTAAGTCGTAGTACGGTCACCTTTTTAGAGTAGTCTTAGAGAACTCTAAATAGACAGTGAGACTGTCCTATTAAACTAAAATTTAAGGTAGTGACAATCGGGATTAAAAATTTTAATTTAACCTTTTTTTCACTGAAGAAAAAGAGGGCATATTACTTATTATCCTATTATATTTAGTTTTAGTTCCCACAGTAATTAGTCTGTAATGTCCTTTTTTCTAGACTTTTTAGAATCCCAAAGTCCCTTCTTCTTTTGAAAGGAAGGGAGTGAGAGTGGGTGGGTAGTACCTTGGTCTCATTTCTCATCAATTTTACTCTAAGAAATACTTCAACTCTCGGAGGTTTCAAAAGGATAGTCACATCTTAAAATTAATAAAGAGTTTTTCAGACCGTAGAAAGTTTTCTCGTCGTGAATAAGTTGGAGTGCGACTCGGGTGAATCATGTAATAATAGTATTAAGTAAGGACTTACTCTCTAAAAGTCTGTCATCTGTTTTGTGTCGTTTTACAGTATTTGTACGGGAATGAAATTCCACAAGTTCAATCGTGGATTTTAATATGTTTAGACTATTTTGAGGTTAGAGAAGAGAAGGGGAAAGAATTCTTTCCCTGTGTGTTTGTTAAGTTACGGTCATTACTTGTTTTCACTGTGGTGAAAGTCTTTCGGCTAGATGAACTTTTAGTGACGGACGAAAAGACCAACAAAGACATGTCGTAGAGTCTTAAGTCCAACAGAGTCCGGGTGTCACTATTAGTTTGTAGATTAATTTTCCTTTTCTCAATATGGAACTGGTTTTACCTTGTCTCACGGCATAGAACTCTTGACGAAACATGTAAACGTCCACTGTGTGAGTATGTGAACGGTTTATAATGTCAAAGATTTCCTACTCGTGAATTATAGTTAGACGAACAATCCCTTAGTCCAAACATTTTCCACTCGTCGTCTTAAAAAATTATACTTCAAATTTCCAGTCTCCACGGAGGGAAAAACGGAGAAGTAAATCGTTTTGGTTGAGACTAACAGAGGAGAAGGTGACTCGAAAGAGAACATTGCGACTGAAAGACAAATCTTTCGATTCGAAGAGTACGGGTCTGGACGATGAGAAATTCAGAGTGAAGATTCAAAGAGGGACTATGTAAAGACGAAGATGTATTAACTTTTTCTCTGTTTGATGCAGTATCATAAATAATGTGTAGTGACACCGAAGGATCCTTTATCTGGTTCATATGTTATCGGTGAGGAAAGTAACTCTGAATTTTGGTTTACGAAGTATGTTAAAGTATAAACATGTGAAATCCTAAAGGACCAAAATATAAAACTCTATAGTTCTATAATTTTTTTATGACGTGAGTGTATAAAAGTTTTTCACAAATGTGAAAGATGAACCATTGGATCCGTCTATGTTGGATAACTATTTCAAAAGGTCATAAATTGTATACATACGTGTGTATGTGAATAAATATATACATATATAAGTACGTATGTACACACACATAACATATTTTAGAGTTTCACTGTTATCGAGATGGTGGTACTATACTTAACTCCTTTAGACTTACTTTTTCATTTAATTAAAAGAATTCTAAATAGTTCCTTAAGATTGTTATGAATGGAAGTTACTATCAAAACATATAACGTATCTAAAATCTTCGAAATCCTCTCGGGAATGGAATGTTTCAACTCTAAGGAAAGGATACGCACACGAGTGAGTCCTGTGTACGGTCTAAGGAGTATTCGTCACATCGAATTTAACGTTGAAGTGTGGACAACGTTTAAATTTTAATACTATAATTATGTCTTCTTTTTTTAAAATAAGTTCAAAATACAATCAAATTAGTTATTCGAAATTTTTACGTTTATAATTATGTATGTGTGTCCCAAACCCCACAATCTACTAGATTGTGTTGGAAAGAAAAAAAAAAGATCTGTTAATAGTCTACACTATTTTGTGTTTACTACCTTCTAATTATATTTTTAACATAATTTTATATATGAGAATTTACGGGAGTAGTTTCTACAGGTCGAGAATTAAAGTCCTTTTATGAGGACTTTCTAAAGTGGAAGTAGGACTTGCGTCGACACCATTCGCTCAATTCCAGGTGGCTTAGGTTAATCTCGTCGAAAGACCCTTTCCTTAACACTAAGAACTGTTATAATCCCGTTATATGACGTACGACAAAAGTGAACTTCCTCCTGTCACCATCGATGTTAGTAAAAGTCAGACACTGACTTTTGGCATAGTAGTTCGGCACCGTCTGTGTTTTGTGAACCGTTCAAGGTGACCTTTGTCGGTAACCAGCAAGACAGGATGTTCTGTCAAACAAATACAAGACAACGTATTCTACTCTTCTTATGAATCTCCGATCTTTTTAGGTCTCGTCACCTGTCTCTTCAGTGAGAACAGACGTATTGACTTCTCCCCGACTACAAGACACTTAGCATTCTTTTTCCTGAATGTTCTAACTAGTTGAGTCTATGTACGATGGGTGAAGGAATGAGGTAGTTGAGAAGTTACTTAAGACTGTTTGGGTAGAGTATTTACAGCGGAACAAACAATAAAGACAACGTGTAAAGGACGATAAAGGGGGTAGACTGAAATGTGATATCACTTCAGGACGATTGATCAATAGGTATGGATCCGACTGGAGGTCAAGTGTGACGTGAGACAGTCGTCGTTAAAAGAATTTGGCTTTATGTTTGGTACGGTTGGAAACTGAAAAAGGTGTAGTTATCGAGAAGTAAGACTCTAGGAATTCCTTTTCATTTTATAGGAAGTACTAGAAGTACTAGTACTAAAAAACGAATAAAACGTCTAAGTAGAAAATTCAAGAGGATGGGATAGAATTTAAAAAAATTCGAGATCGTTATGGTTTGATATTTGTTTATGTGTGATGTATATACTAAGTGAAGCGGAAAATTAGATGGATCTTTTCAAAATAAACAAGAAGATTAAGGAGAAACTCTACAACATAAGAGTCTCCCAAAGGAACGAAATGAAGTACTTTCCCAATTAGTGAGAGAGGAGATTTTACGGAGATATCGAAAGACAAACACATGAACAGACAAATGTACGGATGGTAGAGTGGAACTTACACTTAGAGAACCGGATTCAGGGTTCTTAGTAAGTAGAAGTTAAGACGTCACGGATCGTGTTACGGAGTAGACATTTCCTTGACGTACAACCTGACTCATATAAAATAAATGAAAAAGTATATAATTACTTTTATCTTCAAAGAGGTCAGTTATAACCTGTAGGGGTCACGAATTCATACGAGACTTGAGTTTAAGTTTACACCCCGTCGACCACTGACTCTATGATCATAAAACTAAGATATCAGTATGTGTCATACAAAGGTTCACTACCCAATATAACAGAGTGAAAATAATATGACACAGTGGGGTTTTTACGAGTCTTATTAGAGTTTTACCTCATGGAATTTTGTCAATAACCTCACATCAGGTGTCAAAAAGGACTTAAAAGTGGTAAGTTGTATCTTGAACGTTCATAGGTGTACTGGATTACCTGGTGATAACTAACTTACGGTACCTTCTATGAAAGTTGTTCAATACACTGTACTTTTCTTTTTTTTTTTCCTTCTTTCCCTCTCTTTTTTTCGAACGAAATAAGGACTTTTGGGTTACTGGTCGGTAGATATGTATCCATTCGAGCTACGTATTTAAGACAGGAGGGACCCAAATTAGAGGTGCCCATGATGACCTATCTATAAACAAGGGTAGTCCAATTATAAAGCTGTCGATTATAAACCATTTACTTTAGTTACTTTGTAGACACGACCCAAAACAAACAGTAACAATTTCCCCCGACCTACCTCACTTAGAGTATTAATATGGTTAGGGAAGTGAACGATAGTGTACGACCTGGACTTCGAGATTTTAGTCATATTTGACGTAAACTAGTTGTACGTCCTCCTTACGTTGCTGTGAGAGTCCAAAAAGATTACGAGAAAAGATGGAAAGCTTTAACTCACCGAAACATATTAGGAGGACTTTGAAGTGTGGAGTGTGGGGAAGTTTCGGGTCACGAGTGTGTACCATCGTAATCTCCTTCCTAATAATTTCTGGGGGTAACCTTGACACCGGATAAGTAAAAGACACATTTGACACCCCAAGGACACGTCTGTCACTACGCGGTTGTGTTTGGGTCTGTCGACGACATGATTTCGACGAGGCTCACGTCCACCCCTTTGTCGAACACTATAATTGTTCTGATCTAGGAAGAGTACCGAAAGATATCGGAAATAAATTTTATGTCTTTTTACGAAAGTTTCTGAATAAATATTGACATAGTTCGTGTCTAACGTGGTTGTAATACGACGTTACTCGTGTACACAATAAGTATGACTATAATTCATAAAAAGGAAAAACTTTATAGGTTTTTCTTTTTTTTTTAACAAAGGACTCCTACTAAAGCCTATCCTCGATGATTTTGGTATAGTCGTTTCGATTGAACCCACTTTTATCGAAAAAACCTTAAATTTTTTTTTATCACTTTTGTTTGTTTGTTTTTCTAAGTCTAATTTGTCACTTTAACCCTCTGTTCTTTGGTTAAGAAAATCTGTTTCCAAAATACCTATGACGTCGACAATCCCCGTTAAAAAAAAAGAGGAGGAAGTATATTTCTAGTATCAATTTAATCTAATTTACAGGGTGAAGTGACCTCTGTACATAAAATTATAAAAATTGAGTAATTTGGAGTTGTCTCAAGAACTATAATTTTTGTATGAGTTAAAAAGGGGACTACAGAATTCTTCGAGGATGACACACAGGGTCAAGACAATTCACAATTCTGGTTACATTTTTTGTAGGTTCAATACAACAATCGAAATTCCTTTTGTATAGAGAAACTCTTCTACTTTGTCAAGTAATTCTCAGTCACTCTTAGTCTTCACCGTTATTATTATTCATCAATACCCGGTTTGTTACGTCTGAGTCGGTTGATTAACCATTCTTCAAAAGTCTTTACATTTCAGAGACCGGAGTGATAACAGTATAAATTTTGCACCTAGTTTTATAATGGATAGAACGTCACAAAAAGACTCTTTATTTCCCCTATAATATTCTTTTCGTGAATTTTCTTTGTCGGTTTATTATTCGTGAATCCTTTATTCCCAATAAAAAGATAAAATTAAATATACTCAGCACCAATAAACCCGTTCTGTGACTGATTCCTTGATGTGTCTTCTTTTACTAAAAACGGGAGTTTTGTAACTTTTATAAACTACATTGTGAACTTCCTCTCTCTCCTGTAGAGTGCGTACCCCTGTTATCACTCGTTTCAATACATACTCTGATACTTACTTACTTTCTATACAAAATATTTCACTATCTCAGTACTGTCTATATAAACTTTCCCTCCTTACTCGTACATCTTTTAGAACTACGATGTAACCATTTACCTATAGTTTAATGACCTCATTTCATGTTTTGAGTTGACTGAAGCATAGATGGTAGAAATGAGTTAGTAATAGTGGGAACTTATTTAAAGTTTAATAAAAAGTTTCAAAGTTTTACAGTGACTCCAATACTAAAGTAAAATGTAAGGTTAATATAAGTGAGGGTCTAGTTTTGATATTCAACAGGTGAAACAAGGTACCATAGGTGTATAAGTGTAAAAAAACCAGACATTTTAAAAGGGATTTTTACATGGAAATAAAAAGAAAATTTTTACGTAAAATTTTAAACCAGTAAGATCCGGAGTGTTTACAAATAGAATCGTACTTGTATGTGTATGTACGTACGTGCGTACGTGTGTGTGTGTGTGTGTGTAAGAAAGAGGTGTAGAGAGAGAGTCTAAATTGAGACTTCCTTTGAGACGAAATGAAACCTATAAATAACCAAACCCTCAGAACCACCAGTAAATAAGAGAAACCCCTAGTGAAAAGAGTCAATATATTTTTCATTTTTATTACGAAGTAATAATCGGTTTCTGTCACCTCTATTGTCCATTGTTTCTCTGGTGTGGGTACTATAATTAATCGTCTTTCTTACTTTACAATAATGAAACTTTAGAAGTTATAATAAGTAAAAATTCTTTTTGACATCCTTTTTTAGGAAGTTATACGGGACTAATCAGTTTTTATTAACAACTTTATAAAAAAATTTACCAATCGATTCGGTTGGTGTTAGTATGGGAATCTCTTTTGATTAGAATAGTAACCCCTTATAGTTGTATGAGATAAGAAGAATTTTTATTTCCTCTTTATTAAAAAGTTTGTAAAGACAAACGAACTAAATCATGGCCTTGGTTCATAAAAGTCCCACTTTTTTTAACCAAATTTTTAATATCGTGACACGAGTCAGTGAAGTCAGTACAGGTTGAGAAACGCTGGATACCTGACATGGACGGTCCGAGGAGACGGGTCTCATGGACTCCCCCAACGGTACGGGGGGGAGGTCCCCAGGAATGGTTCGGTCCTTAGCTTGGCTGTAAAGGTCGCAGAGGACGAACCGTCCGTCCAAGAAATGGGTGACTTGGTGGACCCTTCGGGGTTTTAATACCATTGCTCACTTCGTCACTTCAACGAGTCAACACAGGCTGAGACGCTAGGGTACCTGATATCGGAAGGTCCGAGGAGATAGGTACCTTAAAAGGTCCGTTCTCATGACCTCACCCAACGGTAAAGGAAGAGGTCCCCTAGAAGGGCTGGGTCCCTAGTTGGGTCCAGAGGGTGTAACGTCGTCCGCGAAATGGTAGACTCGGTGATCCCTTCGAGGGTTTAATTCCATCCTAATATGATTAATGTAAAATTTTAACCTAATTTCATTATTAGTCTTATTATTAAAAATTATAGTAACTATCTTTTTTTAATTTTATTTTTATAAACCTACTTTAATGGTTCGTTATAAAATATTAACTGAAATAATATAAACAAAAATAGTTTAATAGAATGATAGGTTTTACTAACATTCATAGTCTTGGGTTTTACTTTGAAAGTAGAAATTTAAATCTGTCGTATGACACCTTTCAGTGAATACGTTTTAGTATAGTATAAAATTTCATATTCTATACTATGTATAATATGTCTATTCCTATTTGTCTCTGTTAAGACGATGAAAGATCTGTATTTTATAAATCACCACGTTGTGAAGGGATCTCTTATATGAAATTTACTGTGTTGATTTTTTATCATATGTTTTATCTGAAGTCCAGAAGTTTAAAATGTCGTTTTGTAGATCGAGTTTCCGTTTCCATGGTACAAAATAATCAATAAAATTTGAATCTACTTATTTCGTGAGTCAAAAACCAAAACCGAATAAAATGTATTCAATTTATTAAAGTGTGTTTTATAAATTACTTCTGTACGAAGTGAACTTTTTATTTTCTTACAATATTTTAATTCTTTTCGAAAATTTTATAAATCTTTTAAAACTCATAAGGACTTAACAGTATTCTAAGACCTTTCTTTATGTTCCTTTCTCAATCACTAATTTAATCTTATTAATCCGTGGTTTACATAAATAAAGATAGAAAAGATAGTATCCTTTTATCCACGTAATAACAGTTATCATTTTAATAAAATCATACACCGTGACGTGTTCCTTTATCTCGTTATTTTTCCGTGACATGTTAACAACTTCTAAAGTTTCTAACGATCATAACGTACGATAAACATGTCTGGTTCCTTTTACCTGTGAAAATATTGTCATAACAACTTTAGATTTAACTATGTCGGAAATTTTACGTGAATATGACACTTGGTCTTCAGACAATTAAAGTGGTTACCTTTATGAGTTTATGTATCCGTATATGGTCCTATAAGTTCTTACAAATGTCTTCATAATAAATTTTACTGGTTGTTAAATCTTTTGTAAGTTTACGGTTAGTTAATCTTTACACAATATTCAAAGGGTTAGACCCCTTACAGTATGTCGGTCTATTTATTAAGGGACGAGTACCTTACATTTTTTATATATATATATCATTTTTACTTGAATAAATGTTTTGTCTCAGTGTCTACATCTTTTGTTTAAATACCAAGGACCCTCCCTTGATCTGTCTCCTCCTTATTTGACCCTCTAACCCTAACTGTATGTGTTTGATGATATATATTTTGTGCATTGATTATTCTTGGATGATACATCGTGTCTCTTGAGATGAGTTACGAGACATTACTGGATATACCCTTTTCTTAGATTTTTTCTTTACCTATATACATATTGTCTAAACGTGACATGTGGGCTCTGATTGTGTAATATTTACTTGATATACGTTTATTTCTTAAAAATTTTTTATTATTAAAGTACGGGTTCTACATGACAATTCTTTTTTCTTTCGATGTCTCTTCGTATTAATATACAATGCATATAATATGTTAATATTTATGTTACTATTTATAGTCTTTGAAGACATCGTTTGATTTAACTCTTGTAAAATGGAGAGTTTTTAATCTAATATATCCTGAAATAAAGGATCTAATATATAAAACATGAAGACTGAGAAAAGATCACTCAGTTTTTATCTTCAATTTTGGAAAAACTCTATTAACATTATGTAGATATTAATAAGATTATAGGATATAAAACAAAGTAAGTAAGGTTTGGTGTGTATCTCATGAACCCCCTTTTTACTAATTAAAAACAAATATCCTTAGTGAAATGAAAAACAAAAGGGGTTTCTTGATCCTCCTTTCATACCCGAAGGAACCACCGAGTCACCATTTCTTAGTGGACGGTTATGTTCTCTGAGTCCAGAGGACCCAGCCCTCCTAGGGGACCTCTTGTGTGAGGTCATAAGAAAGGACCCTTTAGAGTACCTGTCTCTTCGGTCCACCCGTTATATCAGGTACCCCAACATTTTCTCATCCTATGTTGAATCACTGATTTGTTGTTCCTCCTTTCATGCATCGTCTACAAATTACAAAACGAACACCCAAATCTGATTTTATTTACTTCTCCCTTCTTACCTTAATAACAGATCCTCTCATAATATAATTTGAAGAATCTTTTCCCTCTTCTCTCTCAGTTACGTGTTTTTTTCTCTTTCCTTTTTTGGGAGGAGAGACGGGGTAGTGGGGCCCAAACGGAAAGGGAAAAGTCGTATATTCATTGGATTGTATTTTACATTCTTAACATAATGTATAGTTTAATTAAGTCTTGTACTGGTCTTCCCGTCTGTTCACCGACAAAATCTTTACTTATCTGAAGTACTTCATAAATTATTCATAACTAGGACTAAAGTGGTCCCCCATTCAATGAGAGACGATGATTCAATTCGTGAAAACTTTCGACGTCGGTAACACTCCAGTCGTCAAGTTGTTTATGGGTCGGTACTCGATAACCGAGTTATTCACTTCAGCGAGTCAGCACAGGCTGAGACGCTGGGGTACCTGACATCGGGTGGTCCAAGGAGACAGGTAGTTCCGCCGCGAAGAAGGTTTAAGAAGGAGTAACCGGTGCCTCAGGTGAGTCTTTTCCTTTTCTAGTCTAAAAAATTACGGTGAATACCCGACTCCAAGTAGTAACTGTGACTGACTTATTACCATACCTTTTGTTTGGATATTAAACAACGGCGGTAGTTATTCGTTTTTTTTCTTCCCATAAAAGACACCAACGAAATTTTGGGAGTTTTTCGGTGAATTCAGTAAAGTATTTTGAACTAAGGTAGGATAAAAGAAGGAAATAAAAAAGTAAGAGAAAGGGGAGAAGAAAAGAGGAAGAGACAGAAAGGAATAAAAATCAAAAATAATGTTGTAGTGTCTTTGCTCGATCTCAGATACTCTCTAGAATCTTTATTGGGAGGAAGAAAACGACTTAAAAATTTGACACACGAATATTCAGTCAGAGAAACCTGGAACGAAAAGGTAGACCCGAAACTTCGGATAACCTGAGTTTTCGATTGACTTGTCCTTTACTTGTCCTTTTTCACTAAATTATAGGATACGAAGTTTTACGAAGTATTTTTTGATCGATTACATAATTGTCGAAATATCAGATTGAGAAGAAAGGGAAAGAGGAAGTAAGACCCAAGGATAAAACCGTATAGATTGTTTTGCGAATTCTGAACTTTCGGTAAAAATTTAACTTCTCTTACTTTCAAACAAACAAACAAAATTACGATATCTGTCGTGTTGATGACGAACCTTCGTCAGGAATCAGAAGTTTCTGGATACAAAGTAGTCGTAACAAAGGGTATTCTTGTCTTATTACCGTGAATACGGATACCACAATACATCATTAACCGGTTATATGTTATAAAACCTCCATAAACCCTATAAGAAGATATTGGACTATGATATAATTCGATGGACCTAGAGTGTCAACAAAAAAGAAAAAAAAATCACTTTAGATATGATTATACTTTCACTTTCACAATCGATGAGATGACACAGGTCGAAAAACGTTGAGGTAACTGACATTGGGAACCACCCTAAGAGGGTCCGTTCTTATGACCTCACCCAACGGTAAGGGGAGAAGTCCCCTAGAAGGACTGTGTCCTTAGTTTGGATCCAGAGGACGTAACGTCCGTCTAAGAAATAACAGACTTGGTAATCCCATATTTATATTGCTATCCTACTCGTTAAAATGACGGTAATGAAGTTAGCTATCTCAAGTTTGAACCCAATTAAACGGATTACAGAGGTTACGTCTAAACAGTGTCAGGATTAGTAGTAAAGACGAAAAATACACCAGTTCTAATCCTTGTCTTTATTGGACCGTAAGAATTCCTCGTCTGAATCCTTTCTATTTCTGAGTGAGAAATAGATCCCGAAAGACACGGACTTTACTTATGACTTGTGGTTTAATAAAACAAATTAAAATTCAAATGATACCTCGATTATTTAATATATAAGTTTCTCTTAGAAGTCAGGACTTTGTAGGAGTTCGTTACTATAATATCAGGTGGTGAAAAAGAAAATACCCCGATACTAAAGGAAACTTTCATTAGGGGAGGGATCCACACTGAATCGTCAATTTTACCGAATCGAGAGTCTCCCTGTTGTACATAAAGTGAACACTAACGAGAAATAAATATATAATTGTGAAAGGGTTCCTAAACGTACGAAAAAATAACCTTCATTTTTTACACGTGTATAAACTTAAAAGAAAAATCAAGACTAACTGTCTTAATAAAATGGGAGGGAGTCTGACTCGCTGATGTGAAAAGGAAAAGTGAAAGGACGTTACCTCTTCCTTTACCATTGGGTGAGGTCAAAAGAACGGACCTCTTAGGGTCCCTGTCTCCTCGGACCACCCGACGACAGATACCCAGAGTGTCTCAGCCTGTAGTGACTACGCTGAATCGTCGTCGTCGTCGTCGTCGTCCGTAGGTAACAGGAAAATTCTCAAACTACTTACAAAACCATTTAAAAGTTTAAATATATCCTTTTAGTAACATTTGTTCGACCCTTGAATTGGATCGACGGTGTCTGTCCATAATATATTTAGTTCATTTTATAAGAGGAGTATAAATACGTGTGTCATAAGGGTGATTTTTAGGGGTTTATATAAAAGGTCCTTATATTGATTATAGAAAATTTACATATATAAATTTATATATAATTTGTATAAGTTATATACAACCTTTTATTGTATAGGTTTTTTTCCTTGATTTGTCGGAGAATTACTTTCACTTTCTCCTATCACTTTTTCGACTGAATTCTGAGTTGTAAGTTTTGTGATTCTAGTACCGAAGACCAGGGTAGTGCAGTACCGTTTATCTATCCCTTTATTCCCTTTGTCACTGTCTGATAAAAGAACCCGAGGTTTTAGTGACGTCTACCACTGACTTCGGTATTTTAATTTTCTCCGAACGAGGAACCTTCTTTTCGATACTGTTTCGATCTGTCGTATAATTTTTCGTCTCTAATAAAACGGCTGTTTTAAGGTAGATCAGTTTCGATACCAAAAAGGTTATCAGTGCTTACCTACACTCTCAACCTGGTATTTCTTTCGACTCGTGTCTTCTTAACTACGAAAACTTGACACCACAACCTCTCAGGGAACTGACGTTCCTTTAGTTTGGTCAGGTAGGATTTCCTTTAGTCAAGACTTATAAATAATCTTCCTGACTATGACTTCGACTTCGAGGATATGAAACCAGTGGACTATCCTTCTCGACTGAGTAATCTTTTCTGGGACTACGACCCTTTCTAACTTCCGTCCTCCTCTTCCCCTACTGTCTCCTATCCTACCAATCTACCGTAGTGGCTGAGTCACCTGCACTCAAACTCGTTCGAGACCCTCTACCACTTCCTGTCCCTTCGGACCGTACGACGTCAGGTACCCCAGTGTTTCTCAACCTGTACTCATTCGCTGACTTGTTTTTGTTGGGTCTTCATCTTGACCGTCTAATAGCCTGTCAAGATACAAATTAAAAAATCCTTGAAGGTTTGGTGAACCTGTCACCGATATGGTAAAATGTAAAAGTGGACCTTACTTTTCTCTAACGTTAAAGAGGTGTAAGATTGGTTCTGAATAATAAAGGACAAAACGAAAAAAAAATTTAATTTATCTGTAGATTTATACACACTTTACCATAGTAACACAGAAACTAAACTTAAAGGAATTACTAATTACTATGACTAACAGAAGTACAACAATAACTAATAATCATATAGAAGAAACCTATTTACGGATAAACGGTAAATTTTTTCACGAAACCAACAAAAGATGACAACAACTTAATACTTCTCAAGAAATATATAAGACCTATGATTGGGAAGTAGTCTACATTAAACGTTTATAAAAAGAGGGTAAGACATCCAACAGAAAAGTGAAATGTAATCACAATGAATTGTGTATCCCGAAGGGAATATCGAGTCAATCATTTCTTAGATGCACGTTACGTCCTCTGGGACCAAGTCAAGGACCCAACCCTTCTAGACGACCTCTTCCCTATCCGATGGGTGAGGTCATAAGAACCCGAAGGAAACACCGAGACTATCATTTCTTAGGAGGACGTTACACCCTCTCTGGACCCAAGTTAGAGACCCAACCCTTATAAGGGACCTCTTTCCTTTCCGATGGGTGAAGTCATAAGACGGGACGTCTTAAGGTTCCTGATATATCAGGTACCCCAGTGTTTCTCAGTCTGTGCTGGCTCACTGAAAGTGAAGTGAAGAAATTGTGTATTTTCCAAAATTAAAAAGTGAGATCATCAAAAGGGAAACAAAGGACACAAAGAACAAAGTATAATTTCTTTAGTAACGGTTTAAGATACAGTACTTATAAAAGGGAATACAAAAAATATCTAAGTCGAGAAGTCTAGAAACTGTGTAAAACTGACTTAAAAAGAACCACCATATTCTAATCTCAGGTTGGAATGAGAAAACGTGTACTTGTTGGTTAAAAGGTTTATGATGACCAACTTTTGTGTGACAAGAAGGGTGGAACTTACCAGAACCATGGGTACAATTTTTAGTAAACTGGTAAGTCTATAATCCCGTATAATGATCCGAGAGATAAAATAAGGATTTCAGGTGTACAGACAGAAATACAGTCACGGTGTAACAAACTAAAGATATTGAAAAATGAATTCAAAAATTTAGTCCTTACACTCTGAAGGTTAAAATAAGAACTTTTAATGAAATGTCGATTATAATGTAAATACACATAATGATGGTATATTTGAAGGACCTCAGAAGTTGAGAGATTTAAAATTTGTGATACTGATCTTGTCTCGTCTAATAAATCTTCACCAACAGTCCATAGACTGATTGAGTCATTGAAAGTAGGACTTAAATTAAAGTTTTAATTTAGAATTAACGTGGACAGATAAAAAGAATCATGTAAGAAATTACTTTACAGTAAAAGTACAAATAAAACGTTGAAATATGAGAACTCGATGGTTTGTTGTCTGACCAAGGTTTATCTCTTTCCTCATGTAACTCCGACTCATAAATTGAATATTCGTCTCATATAGTACTCATTTCGACCTGACCTACTTCGTGTTCGACCTTAGTTCTAACGACCCTCTTTATAGTCATTCGAGTCTATACGTCTACTGTGGTGGGAATACCGTCTTTCGTCTCTTGATATGTCGGAGAACTACTCTCACTTTTTCTCACTTTTCAACCGAATTTTGAGTTGTAAGTCTTTTGACTCTAGTACCGTAGGCCAGGGTAGTGAAGTACCGTTTATCTGCCCCTTTGACCTTTTTCACTGTCTGAAATAAAACCCCCCGAGGTTTTAATGACATCTACCACTGACGTCGGTACTTTAATTTTATGAATGAGGAACCTTCTTTTCAATACTGGGTGGATCTCCCGTATAATTTTTCGTCTCTGTAATGAAACGGTTGTTTCCAGGTAGATCAGTTCCGATACCAAAAAGGTCATCAGTACATACCTACACTCTCAACCTGATATTTTTTTCGACTCGTGACTTCTTAACTGGAAAAACTTGACACCACAACCTCTTCTGAGAACTCTCAGGGAACCTGACGTTCTTCTAGGTTGGTCAGGTAGAATTTCCTCTAGTCAGGACCCACAAGTAGCCTTCCTGACTACAACTTCGACTTTGTGGTTATGAAACCGGTGGACTACACTTCTCGACTGAGTAAACTTTACTAGGACTACGACCCTTTCTAACTTCCGTCCTCCTCTTCCCCGGTTGTCTCTTACTCTACCAACCTACCGTAGTACCTGAGTTTCCTCTACTCAAACTCATTTGAGGTCCTCAACCACTACCTGTTCCTCAGGACCACACGACACCAAGTACCCCAGCGTTTCTCAGTTTGTACTGACTCACTAACTTGACTTGACTTTTTGTGACTGACGTAATAAAGAACCAATTAATAAACAAAATTTATTCAGTAACTGTAGCACTTGATTTCGATTAATTAACATGGACACAAATTATATAATAGTAGATACCCCAGTCAATTTATCTTATAAATATAACTATAATCTTTTGTAATTCCGTTTTTTTTTTTTTAGTAAGTACGTTACAATTTTAGGGCCCATCCCTCCTCAATTTTATACACTCCGTTCCTTCTTTTCTTATAAAAATCGACTCAAATTTTCTCTCAATTACCTTACCTTACAGGACCTTCAGACAAGATCCACCGTCTACCGGATACCGTTCTCGATGTCTCGACAGGACTATGTCAGGACCGACATTACAATCAACTCCCTCAATCCTAACCTTCTCTTCGACCTCTTTTCATCACTAAGGTCTCAAACTTCACTAAAGTTTTCACATAGACATTTCAAGATACTTTAAGATAGTACGATAGTTATTTTTCGTTTTGGGAGGACCATATAAGAGTGTTCTTCTTAATGGGTTTTTATGTCATAGAATAGGTATCATAGTCTTCAGTATGTTATAATTGTCTACTGAAGTAACATACGAATCATATAGACTCCATATCTTGATTGTTGAAAGATTGTTGAAGAAAAAGTCGATCCTTTACCACCTCCACCTGGGTCCAGACAGGGTCAGAAAACTGGAGAGAGGACAGTGGAGAGAGTCCATAAAAACCCGTTACATTGTTTCTTTTCTGGTTTCTGAGAAGAGAAATAGGAATAAATAGTTAAAAAGGATAAAAAAAGATAAAAATTTCAATTATCTTTATCTAGTGAGAATAAGTAGAATTCTCAAATGTATCCCTTACGTGTCCTTATTGTTATTTTCCGTTTTATATGCGAACTGACATAAAATCCTGTTACATTGACTTTTGTAAGGATCGGAAAAAAAAAAAAACCAGAAATTCTTGAGTATAAAACTTTTCCCTTACAATTTCATTTAAAACAATAACATATCTTGATTTCTCGGTCCGAAGGAAAAAATAAGTGTCAGATAAAAGTCTATAAGAAAAAGAGATTTAGACTTATACAGATGAAATTATAATCCTTTGTTTAAGTTCTCATTACTAGTAAGACCCAGAAAGATCACATGACATAGTAAAAAATAAGGGAAAAAGGATTAATCTGGTATCAAACAGAACAATCCACGTATGTTACTAGTACACCTCGACAGTAATACGTCCCGTGGGATGAGTGACGATACCCTCATGTCTCAGATTCTTATTAAGAACGGGATACTGACTCAACTCACGGACTCTGTATTAAAAAAAAAAAAAATTTTTCCATTTAACAATTTACATACTATGTTCACTTTTACAAAACTTATATCCCACCTTTTTATACGTGACACCGAAAGAGGAGAGACTACGGATTTTAAAACTCTCCGAAGAGACAGATACAACGTACCCACACACACAGCCCCCCGCCACACCCATACTTGAAAACTACTATTTAATAAATAAAATGATTCCTCGAGTCTTTGAAACACGTAGGTTAAGAATGTACATTAACTCTTGATTGTCCTTTAAACTTTGTTGTATATAGAATCTTACATTCGGAGAAAGGAACGATGTGAGACAGTAAAAATAAAAACCGAAAGGAAGGAATTTACCCTTAAACCTTTTATAAGAATAGGAAAGAATTATATCTAGACTAAAACAGATATACTGTACTTCTATTCTTTATTCTATACTATGTAAAATTTTGTTCTATGGAAACTTATCTCTGACTTTTATACAAAGATAAGTTATCAGTGTAACTAAATATGATGCTAATAAAAGTTCACCTAAAAGGGTGGATACACAATATATTAATAATCGGAAGTAAATCACTTAATTCAAGGTAATATCTTAACGAGATCCCAGACTACTCCGTCATAAGAAAAAAGACGAAGTACTGTGGGTTCTGACCGTATTACATCCGATGACGAACTAAATTTTTTTACCATCAGTCACACATATTTTAGACCTACAGTGATACACATGAAAACACCCATAAAGTTTTCATATATTAGAGGGTTTCAACTTTCATATTTTTTAAATACGGAATATATGGGTAAGGTCTTACCTTTGTGTAATATTAAACAATCCAAAAAAAAAACAAAGACAGAAAAAAAGGGATTGCCGTTTCGTCTAACCCGTCCAGTTTTGGTTTAGGATCTCAGACACACTAAATAAACCGATATAGAAATCTCATTGGAGTAGTCTGTATGAGGGTGTGATGATGTATTTCAGTCAAATCTGGTCTTTAGTCCTGTAATTAGAACTATAGTTCTGGGTTGACCCTTAACTGTGATTGATCTGTTTACAGGAACTCGTTCGTTGTGAAAAATACCCAGAGTCAAGACAGTGAATATTTGATTCTCGTGATCTAATATGTTATATATTCGTGGTGTGTGAGTCACCAAGGGGACCCGTTCATGAAATTCCTTTATTTACGTAACGACTTCATACTCTACCTTCTATTTCTCATCCTTAAAAATTTTTATAAGAGATAATAAGTTGACATAATTTAGTTCGTACGATTAAAGATTTTTGTTTGTTTTTTTATCCTCAAAGTTTCTTCTTTCATTTATGTTAAATTTCAAAAACTCTGATAAAAAATCACAATCTACTAAGTATATATATATATAAATTTCATAATAACCTATGATTACTATTTATTCTACAAGATCTATATTTTGACTTCGATACATTTCTTTTAACTTTCCTTTTGAAATACAACAGTAAATGACTGATTATGTTTTAAAGGTAAGTAAGGAACCTCTAAAACCATGGACCAAATGACAATGAGAGAGGAAACAAGAACTTAGTAAAATTATCAGTGTCTCTGTTAGGAAGGCTTTAGGACCAAGAGTCAAGGAATTTAAGGAGAGAAACTTACTCATAGAAGATGGAGTACCATGTGACACTATAATAGGTTGTCAAAAACCAAAAGAAAAAAGGTTTGTAAACAATGTAAAAGAGGAAATGGAGGTAAAGTCTGTCAGATAATAAAAGGTCTGTAGTAGGAGATAGAAAGTTCTAGCAAATAATTAAAGGGTCGACGTTGTTGATGGTAAGGTGGAATCTTGACATCCGGTAGTAAGATCGTGTAAAGGTTACAGACAGTGCGAAAGTACAGGATTGAAGTATTAATCGGTCAAACTTATGGTGTCAGGTAGTAGAGGAAAGATTGGAGTTGAGATTGTGGTGCGGGCAGTGAGTATTAACGGACCTTTACGGGTTTGTGACCAAGTTAAATTAAGAGAAAAATAAGAGGATAGAGACATGTCTACTCATTCCGTCCTCGTTTACGTTGGGACAACCGACGTCTAAGGATGACTTATGGTTTGTTATACTAAACCATATCTAGTTTACAGTAGAATCTTTGAGTTCCTATATCGTGGTTGTACAAAGAGAAGAAGATTTGGTAAATTAACGGGAGAAATGACCTAGTAATACTAATTTTATGATGTCATAGTCCAGTGGGTTGTACCGAAAAGAGAACGAGAGACTTATAACGTACGAAGGGTTACTGGAGGAGTGTACTGACTAGAAGGGAGAACAAAAAATGTATTTAGTTAATATCAGGTAAATATCAATAATATTTTAAAACTGATATAGGGGACATAACACGTTATATAGTAATATGGAATAAAATAGGTATTATCGAAAAGGAAGAATTAAGGGATGAGGATATAATTAAGAGGAGGCAAAGAAGAGGGATGACCACTGATGATCGAACGAGAGAGACATGGACCCTCAGACGAAGGAGAGACAACATAAACAATTAAACGACATAAGAATTCTAAGACGTATATTCACTGTAGTATCTTGTAAAACGAAAAAGGTAGAATGGATAAAGTGAATTGTGCTACAGAAGGTTCAAGTAGGTACAACGACGTTTACCGTTTTAAAGTAAGGGAAAAATATCGATTCATCATAGGGTTCCACACACACACACACTCACACACACACATAGTGTAGAAGAAATAAATAAACAACTACCTATGAATTCTAGTCAAGGTATAGAACTGTTGACATTTATTACGACGATACTTGTAACCTCACATATAGAGGAAAACTTAATTTTTTTTAAAAAAAATATATGTTGTGTTTGTTCTTTACAACCGTTTCTACAACACTTTTGTCTTGGGAGAATGTGACAAGTCAAGTCAAGTCAGTGTGTCAGTACAGGCTGAGAAACGTCGGGGTACTTGACGTTGTGTGGTCCGGAGGGACAGGTAGTGGTTGAGGGCCTCAAATGGGTTTGGGTACAAGCAGCTCAGCCACTACGGTAGGTTGTTAGAATAGGAGACAGTAGGGGAAGAGGAGGACGTAAGTTAGAAAGGTTCGTAGTCCCTGAAAAGTTTACTCAGTCGAAAAGTGTAGTCCACCGGTTTCATAACCTCAAAGTCAAAGTTGTAGTCAGGAAGGTTACTTGTGGGTCCTGACTAGAGGAAATCTTACCTGACCAACCAAGAGGAACGTCAGGTTCCCTGAGAGTTCTCAGAAGAGGTTGTGATGTCAAGTTTTTGTAGTTAATAAGCCACGAGTCGAGAGAAATATCAGGTTGAGAATGTAGGTATGTACTGGTGACCTTTTTGGTATCGGAACTAATCTCCCTAGAAACAACCGTTTCATTACAGAGACGAAAAATTATACGACAGATCCACCCAGTAGTGAAAGGAAGGTTCCTCATTCGTAGAAAATTAAAGTACCGACGTCAGTGGTAGACGTCACTAAAACCTCGGGGGGTTTTATTTCAGACTGTGACAAAGGTGACAAAGGGGTAGATAAACGGTACTTCACTACCCTGGTCAACGGTACTAGAAACAAAAAGACTTACAACTCGAAAGTCGGTTGAAAAAGTGAGAGGAGAAAGTGAAAGTAGATCTCTAAGAAATCAAGAAGAAGTGAAAGACGGTATTCCCACCACAGTAGACGTATAGACTCCAATAACTATAAAGAGGGCCGTTAGAACTAAGGTTGAACACCAAGGAGGTCGGGTCGTAAAGAGTACTACATGAGACGTATCTTCAGTTTATTCGTCCCACTGTTATATGTCGGAACTACATGAGGAAAAGGATAAACCTTGGTCAGACAACAAGGTACGGGTCAAGATAGACAACGAAGGACTGGACGTATGTCCAAAGAGTTCTCCGTCCAGTCCACCAGACCATAAGGGTAGAACTTCTTAAAAGGTGTCAAATAACACTAGGTGTGTCAGTTTCCGAAACCGTATCAGTTATTTCGTCTTTATCTACAAAAAGACCTTGAGAGAACGAAAAAGGTACTAGGTCGTCTACAATCGTTAAACTAGAGACCAAGGAGACGGAAAAGATTTTGGTCGAAGTTGTAAACAATAACCCTTACATTTAACCACCTCGGTGATACCTTTTGTCATACCTACAAAGAGTTTTTCAATTTTTATCTCAATGATATACTAACTAAGAAATGTTTGACTCGATACTCCCTTCTGGTTGGTCAGGTACGATTTCCTCTAGTCAGGACCCACAAGTAACCTTCTTGACTGCAATTTCGACTTTGAGGTTATTAAACCGGTGGACTACACTTCTCGACTGAGTAAACTTTTCTGGGCCTACGAACCTTTCTAACTTCCGTCCTCCTCTTCCCCTACTGTCTCCTACTCTACCGACCTACCGTAGTGGTTCAGTTACCTGTATGTATACCCATTTGAGGTCCTCAACCACTACCTGTCCCTCCGGACTACACGACACCAAGTACCCCAACGTTTCTCAACCTGTACTGACTTGTTGACTTGACTTGACTTGACTAACTAGAGGGAGAATCGGTATCTTGAATTAGTCAATGACGGATACACGAGGGACGGAAGAAGGAGGATCGGAGACGGTGAGATCAGTCACTAACGAGATTTAAATCCACTGATACCAAGGTGATATCATCAAATAGTGTACCTACAACCAACAATTACGGACCCCGATACTCCGCCGACCAAAGGAACCATTTATTCTTCGGTTGGACTGTAATAACGGTAAACGGGATTTGACCATTGGAGGGGAGGTGTAGAAGAGGGTATTCCTTCGGAACCAATAGGCTAACGGATGAGTAGGAGAGGGAAACCTTTAGAGTAGGATTTGGATAAAAGAGGTTCCTTAGTCAGTTGTTTAAGTAGAAAGTCAACGAGTCTAATCTTTGTGACGGAAGTAGAAGTCGAAAAGCAAAAGGGGAGGAGTGTCGAGTATAGGTAATCGGTAAAGACGATAGAGATGGAAATTTCATGTGAAATCGAGACTATCGAAAGTTGGGAAAAATGAAGGTAGTGCGATTCAATTCACATCAGCGAGTCAACAAAGGCTGAGAAACGTTGGGGTACCTGACATCGGGTGCTTAGAAGAGACAGGTACCCTAAGAGGTCCGTTCTTTTGACCTCACCCAACGGTAAAGGAAGAGGTCCCCTAGAAGGACTGGGTCCCTAGCTTGGACCCAGAAGACGTAGTGTCCGTCTACCCCAAATGGGAGACTCGGTGGTCCCTTTGGGGAGACAGTACGAAACTCGATAATAGCGAAGAGGGAACATAACAACGTTATCAGATAATTGAACGAAGGAACAAGGTAGGTATGGGTGAACATTAGATATATTTCGTTTCGTCGGTTTTAATAGAAATGTTTCAAACAGTAACATAATAATTGTTGATTCCGTTCCTATTTCCGTTCGGTATAAACATTGTTTATTGAGTTTTATTTCGGATAAAAAGGATTATATAATTTGCAATGACTTTAATTCTTTTCTCGGTAATTGGATTAAAATTTTTACTAGTTTCCCTTATTTTTGTTTCCTTTGTATTAACAGGGTGCATATATTTTGTCACGTGTTACATTAAGTGTTTTTCTATTTAGTTTAATATAGAATACACTACCGATTACCGACATTTCTACTACGTTCAGGTTCTTCCTTAGATCGTAAAAAATAGTTTTGATATATAGACATTGGAGTGTCTTGTTGGAGTCGAGACTCATACATAAGTAAACATCCTTATATTGATGACATGTACATATTTTAATTTATCAAAAAGACGTGGTAACCATTTTATCGTTTTTAACTTTTGTTCTAATAAATATTGTCGTTGTAATAAATAGTATTATTTTTGAACTTTGTTGACTTCACCTGTCTTCATCCAGTTACTACTAATTTCACCATGAAGGTACGTTACCTTATCATATGTCGACATTTTTACTTTTTACCACTAAAAATAAATAAGTACCTTTTCAGAGATCTTGTGTGTCAATTTACTTTTATCGTTGTTTACTATTTCATCTATTTGTAACCATATTTTTAACTTCATTACCACTATCTTTATTTACATATTTATAAAAATAACCGGTCTTTTATTTGAATGTACCCAAACCCACCTGAGGCCCTCAACCGCTATCTACCCCTCTGGACAACACGACGCCAAGTACCCCAGTGTTTCTCAGTCCGTACTGACTCTCTGACCTGACTTGACTTTCAAGTTTATGGTAGGATAGTCACTCCGGGTGTAACTGGTGAGATGTATTTCATCAGACATCTTTTGTGAGATGAAACCGTGAAAATAATGAAACTATAACGAAATAATAATAAAGAAGAATGCCCCTAGTTCTAAACTATATTAAAATGAAAAAACAGTAGAAAAGAGGAAGATGGGGAGATTCTACATTTGAGATTCCCTGAGGGTGTCGGACGGACCACTAAAGAGTCCCGGAAGTTGTCATGGATCTTATATCCTCCTTGAGGTTTTTTATGAAGAAAAAAAAAAAAAAAGTTTTTTTATAAAGAATTTACTTACTTACAATGTATGAATTATTTCGTATTATAAGGGTAAACGAGATAGTCTTGTCGACTAAATATAAAGGTATCGTTACGTAGATAAGATGAGTACATACACCGTCAGTACCCGGAGTTCTAGAAACCTTTGTGATGTATGTCATTTTTATCACTCTTGTTTCCTACAAAAGATGAAAGGAGGGGGTCGAACTTGGATTCCTCGTGGAAACGAGGAGTGTACCCTCGTGGTATGTTCGTGTGTTAACATCCTTTCTTGGCTCATTTGTTTATACTCATCTCCTAGGTCTAATCTAGGGGATAGGTACAAAATGGAGAATCTTATCTCAAACCGATCGAGGGTTTATGACTTGTTGACAAGGACTTTTGTGGAGGACTTACATCAGTAGATTTAACCCAAAAAGAAAAGACTTTTGAGTGTCTTAGAACTCGTTTTGTCAGTTTATTAGGATAGTCCTATTGGGTTCCATTATAATTATATCTTTAGAATTTTGACATATGTATATTAACACAATCCTTTTGACAAAGTTTTATGTATATGAAACACATATATTAAATTGGTATCTGAAAAATTTTACAGAGTAACAAGAGACGGAGAACTCACTCAATTCGATGTACGATTTATTCTTTCCGTCCAAAGAGAGGAAGAGGACCAAAGAGGATGACAATCTACTATAGAATAAAAACACTAAATTGAAATCAAACTCTTCGTCCGTCCGTTAGGAAAAGAAAGTGAAAAGTAAGGTTTACTTTGTCACACTGACACGGAATTTGACGGAGAATGGAAGTCGAGATAGACGTACTGTGACGGGTGTTGAAGGAAGACGGAAGGGAGAATGAAGTCTAGGGACAGACAACACGGACGTCTGTCCATCTTGTCCATGTCTGTCACAGAAATCTTTCACGTACAAGACACATTTGCGACCCTCAAGAAAGTATACCCCAACGGATATCAAAAGACTGTTAGAACCGAGGGACGTAAAACAGGACTCGGATCTCAGAAGGCAGAAACGAACGAGGAAAGTTAAAAGAAAAGAGAAAGTCAGAAAACAAGAAGTAACCGTACTACCCTAGTCTTAAGTCTAAGAAGTAAAGATCAAAGGGAGAAGGGGAACCGGGGTGGGTGAGTCTATCAGTGGTATGGAAGAAATGAAAACGACAAGTCAACGATTCAGTGTAGACTGAAAAACATTGGGGGATCTGACGTCGAACGGTCCGAAGGAACAGGAAGTGGTAGAGGGGTTTAAACGAGTTTATGTACAGGTAACTCAACCACTACAATAGATTTGTAGAGTAGGAGTAGAGGAGGACGGAAGTTAGAAGGGGTCGTAGTCCCAGAAAAGGTTACTCAACCGAGAAGGGTAGTCCACCGGTTTCATAACCTCGAAGTCGAAGTCGTAGTAAAGAAGATTTCTTATAAGTCCCAACTAAAGGAAATCCTACCTGACCAAACTAGAGGAACGACAGGTTTCCTGAGAGTTCTCAGAAGACGTCGTAGTGTCAAGCGTTCGTAGTTAAGGAGTGACGAGTTAGTAACAATACTAGGTTGAAAGTATAGACATACACTGATGACCTTTTTGGTATCGAAACTGATATACCTGGAAAAAATCGTTTCACTACAGAGACGAAAAATTATACCACAGATCCAAATATGGAAGAAACAAGGGGGTACTTGATATGAAGGTTCTCATTGAGTTTTACCGTCGATTCTTCGTATTGATTTAAACCCGGTACATTGAATTCAATGACCTAGGTCTTCTTCTGTTTAAACATGACGAAAACAAAGAAACTTACCCTGAAAAAAATTTTTTGTTTTGAAACCCGGAAAAGTTAATAAGAAAAATGTATTTAATGAGAAGAAAGTCGAGAAAACGAGTGAGAATAAACGTCTTTACTCGTTTCTTATTCTTGATAAGGGTTTCAGTTGATGGGTCTAGAGATCTCTTTCCATTTTGAAGTACAACAGGGAAGATAAGGTTTAAGCTCAATCGTCTGTCTTGTGTAAACATTCTAAATCTAGAAACTTGACACTGAATTCTTAAACGAAAACGGATGGGTGACTAACGAGTATAGAACGGAAGGTCTCTATCGATACCGGAAGAACAAACCGAAAAGACAGGACTCTTGAACTGAACTGTTAACAATCCAACCCCCTAGGTTTTTATACGGACCTGTTTTGATACCCAGTGTAGGATAAACACCGATTCCAGGATGACTGACGACGGTCAAGAACTCCCTGAACAGACTCAGAAAGAAAACCGAGAGAATCCCTCACTGAGACCTACAACCCTTCCACCTTAGAAAACGTTGTATAGACCCCTACGGAGACCACAGGTTCCACTACAAGTTATGACGGTCTTTACAAATAACACACAGGGTCGACCTTGAACTGTTCTATACACTTTCCTAGAAACGACCTAGTATTAAGACAAAAATTGTAACACTGATAGACGACACAACAAAAGGTGTCGTAGACATGGTAAAAAGGTGATTCTCACGGGTTCACAAGGTTAAAGAAATGTCAGAGTGTTTGTGCACAATAAGACGGAGAAACAAATAAAAAACAAAACCCCATCATTGGCAGAATTACACATACTTCACCTTTAACGAAACAACAAAAATGAATATAAAGAGATGATCACTACCATTCGTAAAAAAGTACACGAATAATCGATGGTCATATAGAAGGAACCTTTTTACAGAAAAGGAAACAGGTAAAATTTTAGTTTAATTATGATAATAATAACTTAAAATCCTCAAGGGAAATACAAGACCTATAATTAGAGAATAATCTGTATACTAAAAGTTTATAAAGGGGGGTAAGACATCCAAGAGAAAAATGAGACAACTATCAAAGAAAACTAAGTTTAAAATTTTAAAAGTTTTGTTAGATTAAACAGTTACAAAAGAAAACAACGGACACATGACTTTCATTAAATGTTCAACTAGAGATTTTGAATGTCGTATCATTTTCATAGTCAAGTTAATAAGTTGATAAACTGATAAAGAGAATTAATATTAATTAAATGTGAAAAGAGGCAGTCTAAATTTTTGAAATAACAGGTTATTTCTGTTGAAACCAGTAATAATACGTCTGTAAGAAGATTTAACTAGAACAAATCATACTGTACTTACCTTTCATAAAGTGAATATTGACTTCAAATTTAGGATAAACAACCACCTTTTCCTTTACCGTTGACTGACGTCATATGGTCCATTTATGATTCTAAAACTCAATAGTATATATAAAAAATGACAGGTGTGAAGTAATGAAACCTACTTTATACAAATTACAATGTTGTCTCAAGTTAAATTTCGTAAAACTTATATTAATAGTAAATTTTATTTGTAATTTTCATATTAATCACGAGTACTAGAACCATAAAAGTATACGACTGTAATGTCACAAACCGTAGAATATAAAGATCGTGAATTTATGACAAACCCTTTAAATCGTTTTATAGTCAGTCTATACCTCCAGACACCAGAGACAAATTGTTTCAATTTACAATTTTCAACAAAGGGGAAGAAGATGTTTATGGACGTTTTACAATTGTTGAATTTCCTGTCTACTACGAAATTCCTATAATATATTATGTAGTTTATCAATCTTCCACAAAAACAATACATAGGGTATTGACTGAGGATTTCATTAAGATATCAAAAGTAATAACTGGAATAATTTCTACATGATCCTAAAAAATAATGTTAACTGAAAAAAGTCCCTTAATAGTAAAATTTACCTAAACCCTTAGTTACGTAAGTTAAGATTTCATTTAATTTTAAAGAAAACCAAGTAGAAAGGAAGTCACTTTTTACGATAAAAATTTAATTGGTGGACCTTTAACAAAACAAAAATTATCCTTCTATGTTTCATATAAGGATAGATACAACGGAAATTGTATATCGATTACGTATAGTAAATTATGACAACTTTTATCTTATGTGAATGTTTTAAATTTAAAAAACTGTAGAGTGTCTTTTCCGTTGATAGTATACATAGTCAGTCACCTTGCCAATTTTTGTGTCCGAACTCAAAATCAAGACAGTAAAGAATTAATTAAGAGAAATTTTTTACATTATAAAGATATGAAGTCAAAGAATTGACGATTTACAAAGGTGAGGTGCTTCAACAGGGTTCTTAATGTACTCCATTACGTATTATTCAGTGAACCGGGTCGTATGTAAGTTTTGTGAACCGATAACAGAAATAATCATCATAACTATGTCAATGATAATTTAAGATCACTATCAAGGATTTCTTTATATAAATCATTTTTTCGGATAGGAATAGAAAGAAAGATTAAATCAGATACACACAGTTCAACCGGTAGACTTCCAAAACAAAGGGTACATTGACGAGACGAACAATTCACACTGTTTGAATTATTACGAAACAACTCGAGGGATAAGGAGTTAGTCAAATTGTGTCTACAAATAACGAAAGTACGATAAAACTTCTGAGTCTCCATCCACCAAACCCCCCTATGTTTCTGCTTGTTCGGTGTCAATGAAACAACTCCCTCGTAGTCTAGATCACCTTCTCGATTTTACAAAAGTTTATTGATATAATCTTTTGTATTACTCTATTATTGTTGGTGCCTCGGTGTCTCTTGGAGTCCGTCTGTCTCCCTACACGAGTCGACGACTCACAAGTCCCGTATGTCACGGCCGTTTATTTACGAACTCGTTGAAAAAGATAAACCTTTACTGACTCAGGACAATACTCAACTTACTACGACGGACGAAGGGTCCGGAGTTTTCCTCTTTAGACCTGTGTCTTTGTTTATACATGTCTTCCTTTCGTATGTTCCCTCTTCTACAAGTACATTGGTCCCCCGATTTGGGTGTTCGGTTCCTATCAGTCGTTTGTGGTCTTCGTCGGTCCTCCTAAGAGGGGATCTCAACAGTCTCTCTCGCGTCGAGACGTCGGGGGAACTACAGTCTGAAGACCAGAGGTCATGAAACCCCACTATGTAAAAACAACAAATTCGGTGGGTTAAAAGTAGTAAACAATCCCGTCGGGACCCTTTGACTATCTTCAGAGGTTGAGTTGCACTATGATTTCTTTATCTTTCTATCGACCGTGCTCCGTCCCTGAATCTTTCGTGACTGTCATAAGATTGATATAAATTTAGATTACAATTCCGGAAAATTTCTAAGACTTGAGACCCGCATTTCTTGACAAGTTCGTGGGAATTGTATTCCATCAAAAATTATATATGGTAAATCTCTCAGATAGTCGGTGTGATCATAGAGAGGGTCTTTAGTTTGATAGATGACGAATAGACGCAAAACGAAAGTGTATGTTTTTGATTCGTTTCTTTTTGAAGAGTATAAACGTCACGTCATGTTTGCCATCCGAAACTTTTAACAAAAAACAGTTAATTGAGTATTTTGACCTCCTCCTTTACCGTTGGGTAAGGTCATAAGAACGACCCCTTAGGGTTCCTGTCTCCTAGGACCACCCGATACCAGGTATCCCAGTGTGTCTCGACCTTTACTGACTTCTCTGAATCGTGAGTTCAGTGTTTTATCGTATTTAATAAATCACTTTGTGATCCCTTTATATATTTCATAATACTAATGACTCGTTAAATTTCGTGTTTTCAATTTATGAGAAATTTTACGTATAAATGAAATTTATAACTAGTATAGAAATTTTTCTATAAATGAACTTTTAACTTAGTAATAACTTATTTTAAGTGAACGTACTAAAGAGAAATACACAAATATCAAAAGTGATTTCTTTGAACGATAATGAACCTCCTCCTTAAACAAGACTATGCTTTTTTCTTTTTTTTTTCTATTTTTACAGTCTCTGATTCTACGTCTCTTATTGTCCCACGTTTATTTTGATTGATTTTAGTGACAATAAATGTCTTTTTAGCAAATAAACGGACCCGAAACGTAATTAGTGTAGAGTTTTTTGAGTTCTTTTTGTCTTGGTTTTTTAGATCTTTTCGTTTTACTCCCTGATAACTAAAAAAAACAAAGATGTCGATCTATTCTCAACCTATGGATACGAGGTGACACCTAATAAACAAGGTTAAACTAAGTTACTCATATTACATGTTTAAGAAGGGATTCAATCTGTAAACTCCTTTTGTGATTATTTTGAACTGAGGGAGGTAGTAATGTACGCGATCAATATTTCTGAACACACCACCAAAAAAAACAAAAAACAAAACCATCTATTTTGGAGTCAGTGAAAATTGGATACTATCTTTTGAACTTAGAACTTGAGAACCTTGAGACCTTGGTTAACCAAGGGGAATATACTACAGAGACTGTTAGTGTGGGACTGAGGAACAGAAGGAGAAAAGGTACGTTAATTAAGGTTTGTACGTTAGTGAAGGTTTGTACGTTAGTGGAATCGAAGAAAGGATTTATAAATATTTTTATTGGTCAAATCGGTAGTGATTAATGACAGAGATAAGGGGGTAGAACATGTACAAGGGAAGAGACACAAATGAAGAGAAAGCTCTTTTTAGATACCACTTTGGCTCGAAAGAAGACTCTCGTCTCGTGGGAAATCTTGTCTACCGGAGAAGAGAGGTCGGGAGTATAAGGACCGATTCCTTCACTCAAACTGTATAAAAACCTTGGGGAAAGAGTTAAGATCCATTAGTGTGTTTCAACATGGTCTTTATCATACATTTATCACCGTTCCATACCAATCAAACGGTTTTATTTAGTAATATAAGAAGGTTTTTGACAAAGAAAGAATAAAGATATGGAACTTCCCTTCTATATGTCAAATTACCGATTCTGACTCTGTCAAAATGTAAAAGACCACTGAGAATTATTACATGTTACATAAATTTAACAGTCCTCTTTTCTTTTCATCAAATAATCTTCCTTTTTAATTCTTTCCCTAAGTCCTCTTTTAAAATAGTGATTATATAAGGACCGTTTCTTTTAACCTTCTTCTTAAAAATGTGCTTAGAAACTTTTCCCAAGTCTCTTAAACAACATAAAGATACACCTGACTTAGATTCGGATAGATTCTATAACGTTGTAGACCATTAAATTCGGTATACTTGTGAATTACATCGTCCTTTATATATAAACACATACATTAAATATACGACAAAATCAGTAACGTATTACCAAAAATAAATGTACTCAAAAAAACTCTGGACCCAAATATTATCTATTTTATCTCTTTCTCTATATAACTATATATCGTTAAGATAGAAGGGGTTTTGTATTGGTGTGTTAAGGATTCTTCACTATGAACTAATAAGTCTGTCAACATGTGACTCATCCAGAGTTTCATGTGTAACCTCAAACAAATTTTTTGTTTGTTTGTTTGATTATTGGTGACGTTGTTGGGTTCTTCATTTTCATTCAATCTGGGTGGTTCGAATACAATCCACGATTGTCTCCTTTAATTAACGGTTCAACCGTAGGATGTGTCAATAAATTGTTTCTATAGAACTATTGAACATATAGAGAGGTCTGACGTGAACTCTAATAATCTTACACATCGATTATAAAGAATATAAGATTTACGTAATACGAATGACAAGGGACCTAATTCAATTGTCAAATAATTACTGTTTGTCAATAGTTTTTTTATTTTGATAAACGATCGGTAGTCAGAGACACGATCTATTTACAACAGTTAATCGGGAAAATTGTCAAGATCCTCCATCATAAGTAGAGGTAACCAAATAAAGGTAAATACGTTTACTATCCTGAAATCAACAGTCGTATTTGTTTATTGTCGTTTGTACTAAGACCTTTCCTTCTTTTTTCCTTACACCATCGTTTAGGACACGTTCCAGTGTGTCGAACCATGAGTGAATTTTTACGATAACAAAAGGGTCCACAAAACCGTAACATCGTTAAATTCTTTTTCATAGGTTTGAACTTACTTACATGGATCCCTGTTATATTCCGTAATCCGACTTCATTCTTTCTTGTCCCCTCTCCCACGTTCTCGTCCAGCTTTTTTACTTCCGAACGGGTCACGGAATATATTTACTTATTGTCTCGTTTACCCGAAAAGTGAAAGTGTTTTAAATTTCCGTCTCGATAGAAAGTCCTCTCTCGAGTACTTCATGAAGGTGAAACACTGGAGAGTTTCAGGGAAAATAGAGTACGTCAGAGACTAAGATATTACTGACGACGATGTTTATTATAATCATCTATCTATTCTTTGTCTGTCCCCTTTTCTTCCCTTTAGTGGAGTTTGTCGCTATTGTCTTCCACCTTAATTCAGTAACAATATGTACCGTCAAGACGGAAAGTTCTGTAGTAAAAACATTTCGAGGACTCTCTTTTCCCCTAAATATTTTTATAAAGTATAATTAATTTAAGGTATAACGTAGTTGGGTAGTAGGTCACATAATACTAGTATAATGCCCTTTGTTAAACAGTAAGTTCTTGAACGATTGTTAGAGTTATCCTTACCAGAGAATCTTTGTCTAGAATCCTTCCACTTATTGTTGTCCGTACACGACGAACCCTTGTCTTCTAAAAAGTAAAGGGGGTGATCAGACTTATCGATCAACTAAATAAATCCTTGTTTTCGTGTTGTAAGTTATAGAATACTTTCTGTGGGTGTATTTTGGGAAATTTTTGATTACTAAAGATCCACATTAAACTTTCTACACAAGTTCATGATTTGGTTTCATATTTTAGTCGGTGAAATAGTTAAGTATGATCACCAATCGGCATTTTTAATTTACCTTATCATCCTCCGTCTTTCTTCCGTTTTTACAGAAATCCCTTATTTTACAGAAACACCTTCTTTTTGATAAACATTTAGGAGTTCCCATTTTTGACCCCTCCTTCCGTACTTCCCCATGACTTTATACCTGGTCACACATACTTGTTCACTAAACATTCGGTGTTTGTGGGTTTACTTATTATCAAGAATGATAAAGTGTATACTTAATATAAGATTAAGTCTTTGAAGTGAACTTAGAAAAAGTCTAGAACGTTTTCCTCCTCATGACTCACTGTACCCAGATTTCCTTTTTGGATCTTTAGTATACATAGGTGCTTGAGAGACTAACACAGATACACAAAAGACCGGAGTGAGTCGTGTAACCGTGGTGTCAATCCTGTCACATTGTCCGCTCAATGTAATCGACACAAATTTTTAGGACTAGGACCCCGATGTGACAAAAATCGTAACATCTTTACATACGTAATAAGGTAATTACATGAACAATGACAAATCATCACACAGCCCCCTTTCTATGTTAACGTTTGAAGTTCCTCCAAGATCACCGAAGATCCGTGAAATCGTAACACCCGGGTACCCAGAAAGACAGAGAGAGAGATATATTTATGTGTGAGTGTCTGAATTATGTTATTTTAATGTAAAATGTTAGTACAACGATATTTTACTGATGATTGTACAATTCTGTAAAAGTAGTTGGATTTTTAAGTATAAAAAGAAGACTAAAAATTTATTTAATCTTGAAAATAGAAACTCAGGATCCATGACACGAGTGACATGGATCACCTCTTCGGTCGAAACAAACAGAAGCGAATTACGTGGGAAACCGTTGAATGGTTTGAGGGACACCGAGTCGAAATAGTAGATATTTTACTCTCCTATCACGATCATAGATTTGTGACCTAACAACCTTGACTTATGTTTCGGGTAGAAGTTTCTACCTCCCCCGTGTCTGACCTCGTCCTTACTCCTGACTATTCAGACTCTTCACACTCTTTGATTGAACAATCTGTTCCAATCCTTTTCTCTCGTCTCACCAGAGTCTCTCCAATTTCAAAGATTCATGGTATTCACAGAACGGGGAACTGACACAAAACGGGTAGATCTGTCGTATAATTTTTCGTCTCTACAATGAAACAATTGTTTCCAGGTAGATCAGTTCCGATACCAAAAAGGTCACCAGTACATACCTATACTCTCAACCTGACACTTCTTTCGACTCGCGGCTTCTTAACTACGAAAACTTGACACTACAACCTCTTCTGAGAACTCTCAGGGAACCTGACGTTCCTCTAGGTTGGTCAGGTAGGAGTTCCTCCAGTCAGGACCCACAAGTAACCTTCCTGACTGCGACTTCGACTTTACGGTTATGAAACAGGTGGACTACACTTCTCGACTGAATAAACTTTTCTGGGACTACGACCCTTTCTAACTCCCATCCTCCTCTTCCCCTGCTGTCTCCTACTCTACCAATCTACCGTAGTGGCTGAGTTACCTACACTCAAACCCATTTGAGGTCCTCAACCACTACCTGTCTCTACGGACCGTACGACACCAAGAGCCCCAACGTTTCTCAGTCTGTACTAAATCACTGACTTGACTTAACTACGAGTACAAAAAGTTTATATCGATGTTAGCTCAATTTATTTTCAAGTAAGTTTATGCAATTGAGTTTTAATAACTAACTGAGTATCAGTTATGTTTATACATAACTGATATATGTAAAATAGTATCATGTAAAATGTTGGTTGAGATTTGTTTCGTTAATGATTACTTTAAATGTCTTTTTCAAATATCATTTTGTCCATTAGTACCCATCCTACCTCTAATCAACCTCTAATTTCTCAGTTTAAGTATTTATTTTTAAATCTTTAAATCTTGATTTTCTTTGGTTCTGCAAAATTACATCCGGTATGTAAAACGTCGACTATATTGACTCAGAGTCTCTTCCAACGTATATGGTATTTAATTCCAATATTGAGTTCGGGAACTACGAAGAGAAGTCCCATGGTAGACTGAGGTGTGGTTTCCATTTCGTCAAGAGTGTTACTAAATGTTTTACCGTGAGTAATGTTTACCCCCTTAAGACTATCATTTCGTTTCTCAAAAGTAATTAAGTCTTTATAAATAACGTGATCACTCACGGACAATTACAAATATATTAACCTTTCTTGTATGATGTTGGAAATTCTTTACAGAACAAATCAGTCGTCTTACGTGCAAGTTATTTAGTAACTTCGTTATAGTCACAGTGACATTGTTATAATACAAGATCCTGTCTCTTTATCTCACAAGGTCTTTTCGTCTTTTATCCACGTGTATTACACTTACTTTCCAAGTCCTTTACGAAGGTTCTCTTTTTTTATGTTTTTTTTTTTACTTTTATTATTATTATCCTACTCTGGACTTCCAACTTAAATCCGTTTCTTTCATTCTCCTCCATAAGGTCCGTCTCTAATCCGTCTACGAAGTTTCACCCTTTCCCTTTCACTGACAGTCAGACTGAGAAACGTCGGGGTACCTGATATGTCAGGTACCTTAAAAGATCCGGTCTTATGACCTCACCCAGCGGAAAGGGAAGAGGTCCCTTAGAAGGGTTGGGTCTCTAGTTCGTGTCCAGAGGGCGTAACGTCCGCCTAAGAAATAGTCGATTCGGTGTTCCCTTCGCGTTCTTATGACCTCATCCATCGGGTAGGGAAGAGGTGCCTTAGAGGGGTCGGGTCCTTAGGTTGGGTCTAGAGGACGTAACGTCCGTCTAAGAAATGGTTAACTCAATAGTCCCTTCGGTTGACTACCACCCTTCCATGAGTTTTAGTAAGGTCTCCGTTTTCTCTTTAGTAAAACTAACCATGGATCACTTACTCCTCATATCACCCCTCCTACTCCAACCCCACCCCCACGACTTACTCCCGGTCTAGTACATCCGTAAATATCTTAGAATCTTCCTAACACACCGAATACGATTTACAGTACCCGACGGTCACTCATCCTGTCTAAACCTCTTGTATTCTGTTTACTGTCATCAACCACCATCCTACCATTGTCACCACCTCTACTTCTTTCTCTTCTTTAATCTTATAAAAATTTCCATTCTATATTCTTGGACCAAAGACTAACTTTCCCCACTACTCACATTTCCTGAATAGTTACTACTGCCTTCAACAGACTATGTTCCTTGACTACCTAGTCCGATGGAAAAAATTTCTCTCAACTATATAAGGATTCATAAAATAAGAAAAGCAACGTTACCACTTACCTTAACAACGGAATTAAAGAAAAAGATGAAAGAGTAATAAGCACATATCCTTACGTTCCCTAAAGACACACAACTAAAATATAGGACGTTGAAATGATATAAGTAACTAATCGAGATCATTAAAAGACCACCTCAGAAATCCCAAAAGGTACATCTCCTAGTACAGTAGACGTTTGTCACTCTCAAAATGAAGAAGAAAAGGTTAAACCTAAGGAAAATAAAGAAAAAGACGAGACTAACGACACCGGTTTTGAAGGTCTTGATACAACTTATCATCGCCACTTTCACCTGTGGGAACAGAACAAGGACTGAAATCCCCTTTACGAAAGTTAAAAAGTGGTAACTCCTATTACAAACGACACCCAAACAGTATATATCGAAAATAATACAACTCCATACAAGGAAGATAAGGACGAAAGACCTCTCAAAAATAGTATTTACCTACAACTTAAAACAGTTTCCGGAAGAGACGTAGATAACTCTATTAGTATACCGAAAATAAAAAGATAAACAATTACACCACTTAATGTAACTAACTAAACGCCTATAACTTCTTAGGAACGTAGGGACCCTATTTCGGGTGAACCAGTACCACATACTAGAAAAATTACACAACAACCTAAGACTAACGATCTTAAAACAACTCCTAAAAACGTAGATACAAGTAGTCACTATAACCGGACATCAAAAGGAAAAAACACTGTAGAAACAGTCCAAAACCATAATCCCACTACCACCGGAGTATCTTTTGATACTTTGTGACTACTTTCTTTAGTTTCTCCTGTGATTATCTACCTCTTTATATGGTACAAGTACCTAGCCTTCCTAGTTATATCACTTTTAACTTCGGCAGACCTGGACCCGAAAACAAACGACCTTCTAAAGACTAATG